>CABFOQ010021786.1:0-13795 GCA_900660455.1 Gephyroberyx darwinii | reverse complement strand
GCGCAAGAGGTAGAAAAAAGACAAAGAGGGAAAAGGAACATACTCATTCGACTTTCACCCATACTCTCAACAGTATACAGCTGTACCTGTTTCTCATTCTCATCCTCCATGCGGAGTCTCTCCTCAATGCAGTTGCGCGCCTGCAGAAAGGCCTTCCTCTGGGCTCGCTCTGTCAGGATGCGTACAAACAGCCCTGACAGGTTGACACTGGTGAACAGCACTGTGTTGGCAACCAACTGCGAAAAGAAACAACACAACACACACTCTCAATTCTTTAGCGAAGTTGTTAAACACACACGGTGAACGTATTCATACACTGGCTTTCCAAATCAGCATTAGAATCATTTTAATTGCAAAGTGCAATAAATGTACAGATCAGTTTCAGATCAGTTTCAGAGTTTCAGATCACATAGTGACACACAGCAGGACATCACATGAAGTTTGAAGGGGCAGTGCAAGACATATGATAGACACAACACCTTACATGTGTCAGAGTTCATATTTATTTTCATACATTATTTTCAAACTTGTTTTGACCATCAAGATAAAGATGGTACATTTTGAGTACTTGGGTTGACAGGTATCTGAGATCAAAATCCAACCCCTTGAGGCACAGCATATGTGCTGTTGCTTTACATTCATTATGCATGATAGAGTTGAGAGGTAAAGCTAAGGTAGTTGCAGCTGTACCATCTGGCTCACAGGTAAGGCTGATGCAGAGAGAGAGACTCGTACTGCAGGATTCAGTGCAGTGTTTCAGACAAAATGCTAAACATAATAAATGTGTTGACGTTATAAATCACTTTGACCTATGTGTGTGTGTGTGTGTGTGTGTGTGTGTGTGTGCAGTATGTAGGCATGTGTGTGCAAATGTCCATATGTGTTTTGTGTTTTTCTTTTGTTTCGTTTCTTTTGCTCCCCCCAGGGGTCCTTGAGGGAGTTACAGTGGTTCTTCAGTAAAGTGAGGAATAGTTTAATTTCACTATAATTCAATTCACTGGAAATTATCCCAATTGGAGAATGTATAAGCATGACTATTCCAATAACTTTCACCAATAATATCTCCCCCACGTACAGTTATACGGTACAATACTAAATCAACATTACAAACATTCCTCCTCGGACGAAATCAAATGGGATTATGGGGGCCCATTTGATTTTTGGAACCATGGGGGCCTAATATTTGTCTATTTTGGGGCCTGTTCTAGTTCATCCATCACAGTAGAGGCACAGTATTATGACTACTTCCAACCAGGTGCAGGATGGGGAGAGAAGGTAGCTACAGATGGACAGTGTTTTGTGTTTGTCCTGTATTCACAAGTCCAGTTGAAACACTGTATACACTAGCAAGCCATTACCTGAAGCAATATTGTATTGTTATACAATAAAGTTCATCCTCCACATGTTTTAGGTCATTCATCACTAGTGCTTGCTACAGTCTGAGTCAGTGATGGAGGATAATGACTCTGGAGAAAATCTATAAGAAATAACATCAAGCATTAACAGTTGACTCTAGCATGATTAGTCAAAATATGTTGCAGGAGTGTTTGATTTTGTTATTATTGTTGTTGCAATTATTAGTATTTATGCTTCATAGAGTAGCATAAATGAAGCGACAAGAAATAATATGAACTAAAGACTACTTTGAACTTCAAACTCCCAATGCCACAAGCACGTGTCCCAGTCCAATGTACCACGGGGTGCCTTGGAAAGAATGTTTTTTTTGGCAGTACACTTTCTTTATGCTTGGCAGCAGTCGTGGCAAGCATCCACATGTTCAGATGACAGGCAAGTGACGGATTAAGTAAATATTAAACTCTGCATGTACAAACTGCCTGTGGTAGTAAGCTTTAGGAGCTTTATTATCTTTTGATAATAAAGGGTTGCCATTTATTTTCATGTTTTCATGATAAAAATAAAGAAGTACTTGATGTTTGCAAGGAATCATGGGTAGCATTATGTAGAGAGACGCCCAGGGATTGGTTACTTGTGTTTCTGTTCCTAACAGCCATTGCAGTTGAAAACAAGTGAATGTGTTTTGGATTTTGTAAGCATGTTTGGGTGAAAATCACTTAAATATGTTGTCTTTGTTGTGTTTGTTTTCTGCTTCTTCAGTCCAAGTTTTGCAAAACTGTAAACTAATGACATATAACATATTTGTACCCCAACCCGTAGTTGTCTCAATAAAATGTGTTGCTAAAAGATTAGAGGTGTTGCGTGTATGTATGATATCATAGAAAACACAGCCGGTAAGCATGCAGCCAGCACCGAGCAAGTTTTCACTTACTATAAAACAAAGTATACTTAAGACCTACTGCTTCGGCAGGTTATTTGAGGTAGACATGAGGACCATGAAGTAAAAGGTAGAAGGGTTGGGACCTCGGTAGGTGGCTGGTGCAAGCCTATGCTGTGCAGGGTCATGCCACACAGCTCATCTCTAAGCTTAATGGATTAGCTATCTCTGGTAGTACAGCTAACACTGTCCTTGACATACTGTCCTGGCTATGTTGGTATATCACAGCATACATACAGCAGGAAAACAATCTACCTGACAAATACGCTGTCCTCATCCAAAGAGGGGAAAAATGAACTGATCAGAACTCAATTTCTCAACCAGCAAATACACAATCTTCATGTCATATGTTGTATACGGGTAAAAATATTCCATTCCCTTGCAGGGTTTGACCGATGTGGCACAGCTTCATTCCACACGCCTGATGACAGTCAGAAGTGAGTGTGGGTGGCAGGTACAAAGATATAAATGTATAGAGTGGTGTAACAATTTCTATTTCAGCTCTGAAATGACATGCCTGACTTTGCCCTCTTTTTCACAACTGAAGCATTGCATAGTATTGAATCTGTGGTGTGTCTGGCCCTCCAACTTGTCCTACTTCTGGTGCTAGGAGGCCATCACTTTGGTTTTTCATTCTCAGCCAGATCCTCTGGGGCTGAACCAGACTATTCCCCAAGAAACACAGTCATGAGTGGGCTTATGCTCTGCTCTGCTAATCTATTTCTTTTCTTTCTTTCTGTATTTTTTTAAAATTTCATTTTAATTTATTTAACCTTTATTTAACCAAGCACTAAACACAATAAAAACTGTAATGTAACAACAAGGACACCACTAAAAGCAATTTTAACATGCAGCAAAAACATACAACAGCACTATCCTGACTTCCCTAACAGTGTAGTCATTTTGATGGGAAGCGGTTGCATGTGTGTGGCTGTAAATGTCTGTGATAGGGTCCTTGAAGGCAGAGAGAGATGAAATTGTCCAATTTCAGAGTCTTTTGCAACTCGTCTCAGTCACTGGGAGCAGCAAACTGGAAAGAGAAGTGGCCCAGGGAGGTTTTAACTATGGAGACACTTAGCAGGATGTGACGGGCAGACCTAGTGTTATGGGAAGCTGATGTCATTTGTAATGAATTTGTCAGATACGTGGGTGTCAGACCGTGGAGGGTTTTGTAAATAAGAATGAGCTAATGGATTTTCCAGTGAGTGTATAGAGAGGGCCGGTTAACTGATGCATACAGATCTCAATGGTGTGTCCTATAGGGAGCATTGGTGACAAACCTGATAGCTGAGTAGTACAAAACATCAAGCCAAACATCGTGCCTGCAAACCTATAAATAGCATCAGCTTAATCCAACATGGTATAAATAACATCACCATAATCTAAGAATGAAACCATTCTTAGATTATGGTCAGATTTAGATTCTTGGATAAATGAATGATCACCTGCTCAAAGGAGTTGAAGTAATGTAAATCCTAGATCATATTTTTATGATGATCATTTACCTCATATAACATGATGTTATTGTGTGGCGTGAAGAACAGCTTGTTTATCATGTGGGGTTGAATGTACAGGGAATTGATCCATCCAGATTCACTGGCCTGTCCAGTGTACATTAAATGTGTCTTTTAGTTAAATGCTCAATTCAGTGTGAATCTACAGCAATATTGTAAGAATAGGCTATACATTTGTGAAGTGGAGTGTAGCTACAATGAAATGTCGGTACATTAAATTGGATGATAGAATTAACTCAACGACTATATACAATTTTGAATAAGCTATGGCCATTAAAGGTTTATCTAAATCTGATTCACCTCCTCTGACCCGGTGCTTGTAGCCAAAATAACCCACACACCGTTAAGAAGTTTAGATCAAGCCTCTCATCAACTCTCCATGCAGTTCTCCTGTCCTATGGACTCGCAGGAAGAGACCCAGTTTAATTAGATCCAGTGTCTGGGTTGGTGATTTTAAACATAAACTACTTCTTTAGCTTTTTGAACCCAATCAGTTCGTAGCACAATTACAATTTGTCCAATTTGGTCAAAGCAAAGCTTGTGCAAATGAATCCGAGTCTAACTAGAGGGAGCTGTCCTTAGTGCTGAACTGAACTCCAGTTCACTCTGCGTTTCGCTCTGCTTCTTTTTTCACCAAGAATGCATCTTGTACAAATAATAATGATGATAACACCAATGAAAGACCCATTTTGATAAACCACCATTGATTTTGCAGGACACTAATGCACAATAATGTCAGCGTATGTTTGGTAATAGCCTCCCTACTTACCGTTCTCCATAGTTTCTGTGTTTTTGCTGTGACCGAAGTGGCGGTCACAATTATATGTGAGATGGAGACCATTATTCCAAACACAACAGCTAAGAGTGTCCGCACAGGTAGGAGCGCATAGGCGACGAAGGTGACCAGTATGAGCTGCCACACGCCTTGCTCCGGAGACGTCGGTGGCTCCATTCCCATCGCGCCCAGGGAGAACGGACAGCCGAGGAAAGAAAATGTGAAGCCGAAGAGCAACGTCAGGTTAACAATCTGCTGGAGCTGAGTCACTTGCAGGTACTTGACATTAGTTACAATGAACAAGGACACGAAGATGACACAGTGGACCGGATGGGACCCCTTGGAGATGGTGAGACTGGGGCCGGACAGCAACTCCACCACGGCCAGTGTTGATGCCATAAAGATGAGGACGGCCAGGGCTTTGAGAGTGGACGTCTGCTCCAGCTTCAGGTTGTAGTTCTGAAAGAGAGACTCCAGCTCTTTGCAGTCGAACTCGTCCTCACAGACGATGGTGGTCAAAGGGACGCCCGGTGGACAGTGACTTCTCTTTCGCCGGGTTTTGACTTTCTGAAACGGTATTTCCTCCATGTCAGTGCCATTCATAAACTGAAGATCTGTTCACAGCTTAGGTCAACGGAACACCGGGTCCTATACTGCTACAGACCGGAGCTGGGGATAATAAAAAAAAAAAGGCGCACAGTAGGCTGGATGCAGAGCGTCCCAGATAGCGGAGACTGGCCGGTGGCCACAGACGCGTTCCACGCACTATCCACAGGTTGAAATCTGTTGTTCGTCGAGATCAGTTACCAAGGAAACCTTCATGTCCTGTCTCCCTTTGAGGATGACCTGCAAAATATAAATATGAGATTTGTTTTGTAGCATTCGTATGAGGACAACATGAATACACAGAGCAGCGTACACGACGTCTAGTTCAGATGGTAACAGCTTTTTGCGGGGCTCAGATTGGATCACGCCTGCGCATTATGAGGTGAAGATAAGACAGGTCTCAGCTACTCAACACACAGTCAAGACAATTTGCAATGGCCAATCTGGGATAGCACTGCATACATAAAAAACACAGGCAAAAGACATTTCACACCCACCTACAAATGACATATTTCCATCATTAATGAACAATCATTGTGGTGTCTATTTTTTTCCTCTTTCCTCCTTTTTCCTCCTTCACACACACACACACACACATGCATTCGCACACACATATACAGTACATGAAAAGAGAGAGATAGATGGGAGGCAGAATGAATGGATATAGGCTAATATAGGCTAATGGTTTTCAGACCATCAGTTGTGAAATGTGTGTGTGTGTGTGTGTGTGTGTGTGTGTGTGTGTGTGTGTGTGTGTGTGTAGCTACAGTGTATCCCCTATCAAAAATCAAAGAGCCATGAAAGCTTATGTGATTGCACCATAGAGATTGTGCTAAGCTGGCAGGTATGGCTGGCAGAGACATGGGATGACATGCTTGCATACCTCTCATCACATGATTTCTGTGTTGCTAGTGAGGCAGCCGTCCTCAGCATCACCACCCTCTTGGCATTCAGAGGGTGGCTTCTCATTCATTACCAGAGGAAGATTAGTCATCCGTCAGAGGCTGCCGCTCCCATGACCCGTCAGTGCCAGGGAGGGTGTAAGAAAATGACAGATGGATGGCCCATGCCAAAGTCCAGCACTCCAGCATGCTACCCAGACACACACACTCCCCCATCCCCTCCCCATCTCTCTCTCTCTCTCAGCTGTTAGTATTCTTAGCATTCAGTGATCTAACTCAGCTACTGAATGAGTGACTGTGACAGGTAAACAAAGAGAGAAAATGGATGGGGTGTTGTGAGAATAGAAACCAAAAAAAGCAAAGTATTTTTGGCAGCCTGCTATATTTTGAGTCAAAAAAGGAGCAACACTTTTCAATAGAATAGTCCAACAAATGGAGAAGCATCAGAGCTATTCAGCTGTTGTGTGGCAAAAAAAAACATCCATTCTTGAATCAACTTCAGTGTACAAACAGCTCAAATGGATAAATGTAAACCCTAGTATTGTAAACAAATATGAAGAATGTTTTCTGTTGTAATAAATCATATAGTCTATGTATGGTTATATCCCATTTAGATTTGCAACAGTGCTTGTCAAACACCCAGCAGTGTGCTGTATGTGTACATGTCCACCACAGTGGTCCTTACCTTCCCATGGCCTCATGTCTGCCTGTCAGTCTTACTCTTCTGTGTCATTTATCTACTCCTGCTCCTCTGAGAGAAAGATGTGGGACGCAGGATGTAGGACACATTTCTATTAGGCTGATATTCTGTCTAATCAAATAGGTTTTTACCCTTGTTTGTCTATCAGTGAGAGGAATGCAGCAAGGCTGGACCTCCCACAAAGGTGACATGCAAATAAAACGAAAGCAGTGCTGTCAAGTTCAAGTTCAAGTATTTTATTGTCATATGTACAGTATCACTTACAGTCATACTGGACAATGAAATGTTTGGGACGAGGCACAATATAAAACACAAACAAAATAACAATAAGACAATTAATCAATTAATCACCCTACTACTGTCTGGTAGCAGGGTGGCTGGGGTCTTTGGTGAGTTTATGAGTCTTTCTCAGGCATCGGGTGAGGTGAATATTGTCCAGGGTAGGCAGCACACTGCCAGTGATGGTCTCAGTTTTCATCACCCTTTGTAGAGCCTTGTGGTCCTGGGCGGAGCAGCTGCCATACCATGATGTGATGCAGCCAGAGAGAATGCTCTCAATGGTGCATCTGTAGAAGTTTGTAAGGATGTTGGGGGACATGCCAACCTTTTTTAGCCTCCTCAGGAAGAAGAGGTGTTGGTGGGCCGTCCTAGCTGTTGTGTCTGTGTGGTGAGTCCAGGTAAGGTGGTCAGTTATGTGAACACCAAGGAACTTAAAGTGGCAGACTTTCTCCACTTCAGCTCCATTGATGTCTATGGGGGAGTGTCTATGTGACCCCTCCTGCAGCTTCCTGTAGTCCACTATCAGCTCCTTAGTCTTGCTGACGTTAAGAGAGAGGTTGTTGTCCTGGCACCACACTGCCAGGGCTCTGACCTCTGCTCTGTCGGCCGTCTCATCGCCATCTGTGATGCGGCCCAGGATGGTGGTGTCGTCAGCAAACTTGATGATGGCGTTGGAGCTGAATGTGGCGACGCAGTCATGCGTGAACAGGCAGTACAGGAGGGGACTGAGGACGCAGCCCTGTGGGGGGTCGCCAGTGTTCAGAATAAGTGTGGAGGAAGTGAGGTTGCCCACTCTCACCACCTGGGGTCTGCTCATCAAGAAGTCTAGGACCCAGTTGCAGAGTGTGGGGCTCAGTCCTAGGTCCTTGAGCTTGATGATAAGCTTCCCAGGAATAGTGTTGAAAGCTGAGCTGTAATCAGCAAACAGCATTCTGACATGTATTTCTTTTATCCAGGTGGGAGAGGGCGGTGTGGAGAGTCATGGAGATGGCATCGTCAGTGGAGCGGTTTGGGCGATATGCCAGTTGAAGAGGGTCTATAGTGGTGGGAAGGGTGGAGCAGATGTGGGTTTTGACTAGCCGCTCGAAGCAGTGTCATTCAGGCAGGTGACCATGGGTTTCTTAGGGAAAAGTATGATGGTGGATGACTTGAAGCAGAAAATCATTTTCATCATTATCATTATTGCAAAGTTATTGTTACTGCAAAAACAACATTTGACTCTTCAGATAAGCAAGTTTTAAAAGATTTGTGAAATTTTATGATAGATATCCATGTTGATATTTCTCAGTTAGTTTGGGTGAGTGGGGGTGTTCTTATCGTATTCATTCACTGCTTTAATTTTGTGTTTTAAAGCACATATATGCAAACAAACAACAGTAATCAGGGAAGGACTCAAAAACAGTGTATTTGAGTATTAATTTGAGTATCATTAGATCTATGCCTGTAATAAAATGAAACTATTAATGCTTTGGGCAATAGAAATAGTGTAAAATCTATTCAGCTCTCATTTTTTCCATCCTATTTAATTATCCACCCATCCAATACTTGCAGTTCATTAGAGCACCCCGCAGACTCGCTTATCTGTGGCACCAGGGAAGTAATAATAGACAAATTGATAGTCTGAAGTGAGTCACGTATCCGCATGCCATCATGTTGAACACCACGGAGCTCAGAATCAGCAGAGAAATACTTTATAACAAGCGATTTTATTGTTTATTCCCTAAGGTTTTATTAGTAGTCTCTGGAACTCTACAGTCATTAGCAATCTGATTTCCAAATTAAGACATCAATGTTTTGAATGGCAGCAGTAGCACTTTTAATTGAACTGAAAAGTTTTGAAGGATCAGATGATTGTTTGACAAGCAGGACACAAACTGTAGATATCTTTATTTTTAAGAGACATGTTTATTGAAATACTCCTTATTAAAAGAATATTTTGATTTTGACATGACATGACATACTACTACTTGTTAACAGTGACTGATAACAGAATAACAACATTTTAAATATATATTATGTACATATCAATATCATTAGGGCGAAGTGTCTAAGATGGAACATTTTAAATCCTCTGGCACACAGGAACTGATGCGCCACCTGCAGAAACTACAACTTCTTCAATTGAAAACGCAAACGTCGCAGTACTGTTTTGATTGACAAGTGACAAGTGCAGTGCAAAAACACCACAGTAATGAGCACTTAGCACCAAAGATGGAGACAAAATAAAAAAATAAAAACTACCACAGCAATATCACACAGAATAGTAGCAGCAGGGAGTTGTCTATCCTGTGGGGATAGAGCCAAAGCAGTAATGACGCAGAATGCAGATTAGTCCTATACTGGACATTCCTCAATTTATCACGTAAAAGTCAACATACTATAGTTGGTGCCCTAGTTAGGCTAATAACACGTCAAGAGAGTGGAACTAAACATCTCAGATTGAGCTATTATTGTCCAAGACAAAAAAAAATCGTCTTCATGTTTATTGTGTATTCCAATATTTAGGTCTTTTATTTTATATTTTTATAATAGGTTTTTTTTTATACTGTTATGCTACTGCAACCCCAGAATCTCCCCATTTTGAATAGTTGATTCAATATAATAGTTTGTTCTTCTTGAGAGAAGAACATAAATGTTAGTAATCCATTTCTTTCCCATAGTTCCCACTTTTACAGTCTACTAAACGGTAAAATGGTTGGCAGAATTATGTTGCCACAACCCAACAATTTATTATTTTTTTTTAATTTATTTATATCCCACTATATTGCTTTTATTGTTCTATTATTTTATTTTTTCTACTATTCTTATATTATAGTTGTATGCTTGTATTCTATCTCATTTTCCATGCTGAATCCTATTATTTCTGCTGCTGCAAGGACCTAATTTCCCCCACAGGGATCAAGAGTTATCTTAAATACGCTGCTCTGGATTTGTCCATGTTTCATGCGATTGCCTGTTTGTCACAAATACCGCCCCTTTTACCTGAACATGGTCATAGCTGGATTGGAACATCCTGTGTTGACAGAGCGAGTTGATGACCAGCTTTGTGACAGGATTGCCAGTGTTTGGTTTTGTGAATCAAATCAAATCAAATCAAATCACATTTATTTGTATAGCCCTTAATCATCGTTACAGTCTCTAAGGGCTTCACAGTGCCCAACAAACAATAAATGGTTAGTACATGACATACCCCAACCTTAGACCCTCACAGAGGACAAGGAAAAACTCCCAAAAAACCTTTTAGGAAAATAGAAGAAACCTTGGGAGGGGCTACTCAGAAGCCAGCTACCACAAAAATACTCTGAGTATGTTGAACTTGCTTTGTGAAACGGGCCCCACTTCGACTACAATGTTATGACTTTAGGCCCTAAAGATTTAAATCAGTCTAAAAAGGAGGTAAACTCTGTTCCTGCAAATAAAACGGTGGGTAAACTGAGTTTAGGTGGTTTACCCTCCACTACATCCCTGGTATTATGGCACCAATACAAGCCTATGATACGATAAGATGCAGAAGAAGACATACAGTGATACAGGAGGCTGGTGAGGCTAAATTAGACAGCCCTCTCCATATGGGTGAAGCAGCTACATGCCAATCGATAAGAAAAACTTTAACACGGCAAGGCATCTTTTATTTACAAAGTAAAAACACCTCCCCCTTCAAGTTCAAGGAAGGCGTTTTCAGACTCTGCAACAGTACAAGGAGCCAAACTATGAGATCCCGCAGCCAATATGGTCTCTTTATGTCTTCCTTCATCTATCAACTTTGATGTCTGCAAATTCTACAGCAGCATGGTAAGTATCTGTATCCGCTGTCACTCTGTTGCCACACCTACTATAGCCAGATTGGCTGACCACTCTAGGGCTCCTTTAATTTAATCTGGTTATTAATCCAGAGGAGCTACTGTGGATAGAAGAACAAACTGTAACATGGTCTATCCAACAGCACACACACACACACACACACACACACACACACGGAAAATTTCTCAACAAGCAACAAATCCTTTGCTTACCCTCTGTCTAGGAAGACCTCGGCATCATTGATACAATTTTTGTAAAACCGAATGAGAGAGACTTTCAGCCTTTTTCTGAGAGTGTGGATCAAAGTGCTGAGAATGTGCATTAAAGTGAGCTTAACTGTATTTTAGAATAGTCGGAATCCAAGGCAGTCTGAATTCCATGTAAATGTGTCATTCACAAAGGAAAAGGGTTTGGGGGATTTCAAGAATGAAATGCAATTATTTGAAGTTGACCTTGCGTTTGGTTTAACAGACGGTGGTAACATAGTACAGCATAATAGCTGTCAACAATTTGAAGACAATGAAAGGAATGCTCACAAATGCAAGATGCAGCCATTCGGTGGATTTCCATCACATATTCTTGCTATGAATACATTCACAAAAAAACCCTTAAGAATATTGTACCTTTTATTATGTTACTTGATGAATGACTTTTGACTCCTAAGGTCTCAGCTTGACAGTTTTAGAATCTCAACCCATGATGTGCACTTGAAAATGATTCATTGATGGTAATCTCAGTTCCCCAAAGTGTTCCCATAAATGGAATCACAAAAAAATGAAAACCTTTTAAGTTAAAGGCCCAGGACAAAATGTGAATACAAGGTGTGGATATGGTGGATGGGGATAGGATAACTACTATTATTACACTAATATTAGGCCTATGTGTAATTATTTTTTAAATGTAGTTCACTTTGAATTCTGATGTTATAATTTAATTATAAAAGAATCTGCTCATTAGACTTCACGTAATATTTAATTACTAACTAGTGCTGTCATCTTCACCCAATATTAATTTCCCTGGCTTAATAGGAAACATTGTCTTAGTCATAGTATTGTGATACTACTTGGCATCCTGATACCAGATTGAAGTTTTAGTGATAAAAACATTTCTTGGAGGCAGAGTTGCTCTGGAGGGAGAAATAATCTCATTGGTTGAGTTAAACCTCAAGAGGCGGAGCCAAAGAACCTGTTATTTGGCTCTCAGGCTTCATACTATTAGCTAGCTCCTCTCTTACTTGTTGCCTTTTTCACTGGACTTCAGTCTAACGTGACTTAGCCAGAAAAACTGTGGTTCTTTGGCTCCGCCCACTGGGGTTTAACTCAACCAATGAGATTATTTCTGCCTCCAAGAAATGGAACTAAAACTCCAATCTGCACGATATAGTATCAGAGGGCAAAACTTTGACATTATGGCAACTCTAATAAGCTGAATGTGAAAGAATGTATCCCACTAGTGGATCTCTACTGAAACTGTGAATGATTCCTCTCACTGACATTATTCTTCTAATGCAGTGCTCCTAACTATTTTCCGAATGGGGCCAATTATGCCACATTAAGTCACCATGAAGGCTGATATAATTGTTCAGCCCAGTCCAAGGGGGTGACATTGTCCCATATTGCATAATTTTCTATTTCTTCTATTTCTGTATGTCTGCGAGACCATTGATATACTGTCAGGTTTATCACCATTAAGGTTAAGGAAGTTTCAGTTAATCCATATTTTAACTGCAGCCAGACATCAATAACAGTGTAGCAAAGCAAGATGAGGGAAACGTCTGGATGTATAACAATATGAAATCTTTTTTTTTTGTTTGCCTTTACTTGTGCAAAGTTATAGTATCAAGGCCACGTAAGGTTTAGCAAGCTTTTTCCGAGTGACAAATATTTCTGAGTAGAATGTTTTGATTCTTTTTGACTGTCAGTTCATAATATAAATACATTTTCAAGTTGGTGCGATTTAAAAAAATCGCTACTGTTGCCTGGATTTTTCAATACTTCTAAACCCTCTTTATCCAAAACTGTGTGTCCATCTATCCCCCCAAACAGCCCTCTCATCCAATAACTAAGCATCCTACGCTTGCAGTGGGCAGACAATAATGTAGCATTTCTTCTGTATTAAAGTTGTATTATTGTGTTACGAGATCAATCCAAAATAGTTCTGCACATGTTTCTTTTTGACAAATGGCTGAACCTCTAAAACTGTTTTTTATAAGATAAGGAGCAGCCT
The DNA here is from genome assembly GCA_900660455.1 of Gephyroberyx darwinii. NCBI lineage: Eukaryota > Metazoa > Chordata > Actinopteri > Trachichthyiformes > Trachichthyidae > Gephyroberyx > Gephyroberyx darwinii. Next base: position 699 of record CABFOQ010021786.1, on the reverse strand, counting down.
ATGGAGACGTCAACGTTTTTGTTTTTTTTATCATATAAAGTGTTACCATACCATGTCCAACAGTCTAGGAACCACATGTTAAATTAGATTAGATTGTCCTCAGGTGCAGAAATTATCAGCCTCTCCAATATCAGCCTGCCTGTCATGTTAAAAACAACTTGAATTTCTGTTTATTCACCACTGATCGTATAATCTCCTAACATGTGCTAAATATTAACATATTTTACAAAATGTATGTATTTTATATTTTGCTGCTTTGCAAACACGATGCCGGTGGGTAAATATGAGATTGCTGCTATACAGACGAGTTATCAAACATCACTCTTTCAATCACAGGAAACATGGATATAACCAAAAGTACTAATCAGTACTATATTGATATCTTGCATTTTCACATTAGATGAACAGAAAATGTGCTTGGATGATGTTAACTCTAACAGGTGCACTAAATTGACTTGAACAGCATGAACTCACACCACGGTAAGCCAAAGTACCATAAGCACCATTACATGCGGTATATTGGACCATTGAATCCCAATTGATTAAAGAGCTATGAACCATCTGCCACCTTTTGAAGGCCGTACAAAGAGATTGATGATGTTTATCATGTTTCTATAAAACTCCAGAGGTGCCTTCGGAGCCAGCTCATAACTGGCCTGTAAATTGATATCAGTACAACAGACAAGGCAAAGCTGATGG
>CABFOQ010021785.1:0-15560 GCA_900660455.1 Gephyroberyx darwinii | reverse complement strand
ACATAAACCCATCAATACCTTAGCACCAAGTGTTGACTAATTTTACATTATGCTCAAAGCTTGAGATTTTGTAAGGACAGGAGGAGGACAAGGTGATGTCCTCCTGGGTCCAAATCCTCATGAAAAAGTAGATCTGCTTAGTTGAAGTTGTCTGAAGTACACTCCCTGTCTAGCCTGTCAACGAGTAACATCTGATGTTTCTTCTCGTCCTAGGAGGAAGAGGCGGCGGCGGTGGATTTGGAGGAAAACCCCAGGGGAAGAAAATCAAGTTTGATGACTAAATCCTTAGTCTATTTTACTCTCTTTGAACGGACTCTGGTTTCATCGCTTTTCAGAGCCTTTGGACATTCCAGAAAGTGTCATTGATATATATTTAACTGTTAACGGGCATTTTAGCCCCTCTTTAGACCCCTAAAACCTTCCCACCCTCCCTCGCCAGAACGGTCCTCTTCACCCTCTTGGCTTGAGGGCTGCTTGTGAGTTCTGAATGTCCCGACTGCAAACCTGCATCCTTCATCCATAAGTTTTTTTTTTTTCCAAAGGAGTAAAATGGAATGTGACTGGCAAACCAGTTTGCTGTGAAAAGTACGCCCATCGTTTCAGATACACCGTGTACATTAAAACAGTTTGTATGATTTCATTTTACCTTTTTGTAAAGTGTTGTACCCTTACATTTTTGTTTTTATTTTGTCGTTTAGTTTGCTTTAGGTGCAAAAGTTTTACTGTAATGTGCAAGGCATATTGTGATGGATTGAGTACGTTCCCGAAAGAGTTGGGTGTTAACAATCTGGTAAAGAGGTGTACTGTCATGTTTCTTAGGTGGGGCACAGTCAATGTCTTAGAAGTCACAGAGGACTAGAGGCCTCAAATTATCAATATGTAACATAAAATATTTGTAGTGCATTGACTAATTTTCCCATCTGAGAATCTAAAGGTTTTCACGTGATTCAATAAAACCTTGTTGGTGATTTTTAAATGTCTTTGTCTGTTGAGCATTGAAACTGATCTGTCAGCGGGGTCATGAAATACCATTTCTATCATGAAACTGCTTTGACAGTCCAAGCAAACGGTTTCTTTATAAGGTAGTTGGAGGTAAAACTAAAACCTGTGACCAGAAATGGACTAAGACTTGTTTCCACCTCGATTCACCTGCTGCAAACCTGGTTGTGATTTGTAAAGATACTACTGAAATGAACTGAAGCTTAAATTGAATAGTGTGCTGAGGTCACTGATGGAGCATCAGTTCAGCTTGTTGGGTAGCAGACTACCACCACCAGGTGGCAGTCTCCACCAGGTAGTCACAGATGTAATGTCACCTGCGCACCATGAGCATGTCATGTTGATGTATATTTGCCTGCGGCACCTTGCATGTTTCCTTATGACAGCCATTTAGAGCATTTATATCTCTTTTGGTGTTGAGCTCTACAGGGGTAAGGATTTATTACTGTTGTGTCAATACAAAGTGCAATTCACATTCTGATGAAACGAGTGAGGATGTTGCTCATAGTGCCGCTTACATAAGTGGGCAGGTTGCCTGTTCAGATTCCCGACCAGCAGGGGAAATGTGGGTGAGGAAATTGAGTAAGCAGCATTATCTCCATCAACGAGACTAGATGTCTCATTCTTTACACTCCAGTATACAGCTCTGGAAAAAATGAGACCGCTCCAATTTTACTAGTTATAGGTATGTGTTTGAGTAAAATGAACATTTTTGTTTTATTCTATAAACTACTGACATGAGTTGTGTGTTGGAATTCAACAGACACTGGAATAGGAAGGTTGCCATACATGTAGATGCTGATTTAAAAGATTTGGGGTGGTCTCTTTTTTTTTTTCCAGAGCTTTAAATTGACCATTAAGGTTTTTGACCCGACTACAACCCTTCTGAAGAAGAGGTTTGCCGACCTGGGCTTCAGCCAGCGCCCCACATGCTGGTTTCTCGATGGTGAAACTGATCAGGGACGACGCCTCCAAGTTCCCTAAAACATTTTCAGTTTCTCCATAGCTGTTAATTCTCACAAGTGTAATTGTAATAGGGAGTTTCTATTCCAAAATGGGCATACAGGCTGAAAAAAACTCATTTGGCGAAGTAGTCATTGGTATTGATCAACAGCCCCCCAACAGGTAGGATTATTTTGTGCTTCGGGGCAGTAAACATTGTACTTATTGCCCCTTTACATGCTTATAAAATGCTACTCTCTGATTTCCTGTTGGCAAACCTGGAAGTGAGAGCTCCGTGACACTTCAATAACACTGGCTCTGAGGCGCTGGGCGGGTCTCATCGATGACACTACCGGACAGGGGACGGCGGCCTGTTGTCATCTCGTGGCCCTGGCACCTGAACAGGGCGCTTTGTTCCCGAAGGTGCCTGGTGACGGGCCGGTGAATACCCCCATTTAGGGATTTGTTGCCCCCCCTGCCTTGTCAGAACGGCGACAGAGGTCATGCTAGCCTCTCTCCCCGGCGTCATGTCGGCCATCTAGAATAACCTGTCCTCTTTGTTTTGAATCCTTCCAGTGTTGTTCTCAATTCGACTCCATTTCATATCTCTATATCCATTCTCTCTTCCCCCAACCCCTTCCTGACATTTTGTTTTGACTTTTTTGTGAGCTAAAAGGACTTAACAGTAGAATAGGCTTCAATGGTAAGGAGTTCAGGGGGGTGAGAGTCATCGCCCCCCTGACAATATCCCTGTGACTCTACGATGATCATGCACGAGAGAAGTGCTAGAAAAAGGGAATTCCAAAGAAGAGCTTGGCAGAGAGCATATCGGAGGAGGAAGATATGGGAGCGGTGATGTGATTCAGCGGGGAGATTGTGCTGAGATTTCATCTTCCAGTTTCATGTTTTTAGTATGGCTAATAAGAGCATAAATCTTGAAGCTGGGGCATTGTGGAGAGGAGAGACTGACACTTACTTGGACTCATTTGTTCAGTGGCTGGTCTAGAAAGGGCCCTTTTAAATGGGAGTATACTGCTCTGAGTCATCCTCACAATGGGTCTTTGTCCAGGACGTGGTGTCCTATAGCACACAAGTGCTATGGAGTTGCATGGCTCTGGCCTCGTTTCCAGCATGACATGGGGAGTCGGACTGCTCTGCCATATCTGCTGACTGGGCAGAAGACACCCTTTTACCTCCCTCCTTTACAGCTCCCACCGTTTTACTACTCGACAGGGTTCCCTACACAAGTCTGGAAATTGAATCTGAATCTGTTTGGTGTTTACAGTAAAAGAGAAATCAGTTGCAGACGTAATTTCACTCATTTCTATTTCACAGATTGTGCAGACTAATGTTCAGCTGTATGAAGATATGGAATAGTTTTCATGTTGCCCAACTAATATTGGTAATGATTATAACGTCATCGCCAAATGTATGGAATTGTGAAAATGGAAAATGTGAAGGAACCCTGAGTTGACGAACAGCCAGTGTGTGACTACTACATCAACAGAGTCCTAGCTATACATTTGCAGGTCTGTAGCAAAGTTTCAAAGTTGTTAAAACTTTACTACAGACCTGCAAATGAATGTGTTGCTTTGTAAACAGCAATATCACTGACCGTTTCCATGCACACAAACAACTGTAATATTACTAAGACAATAACACAAGTGAGGCACCGCCCATCTGACTGTTAGGGCCATTATGGTCACAGTCTAACATGTGCACCGCTTACTTTCATGAGCAGAGAATCAGCCGGCACATGTATTTACCTTCATCACATTTGTTCAAGCAGCATCAGGTTGTGTGATGTGTAGTGATGGAGCTCAACCAGACGTCACATGTAAACCAATTTTCTCCTAATACTCAATGTTATGACTATAATCGCATTATTCTGCACATGTAAACGTAACTTAAAACAATTATATGATTGTTATATACTGTATTGCATGTTACAAATATTTCCATTCCCCTCAAAAGATGATGTGTAATAGAGAAGTGGAATAAGAGCTGAGGAGAAAAGGTGTCAACCTGCTCAGGTCTGTGTGCGTCACATGTGAGAAAGTGATCTGTTCATACCACCCTTGTATAATATTGAAGGTCATTAAGCCTTGTGCATTGCTGGCATTACACTAATAAGCAAACAGTGCAGACAGTATGTTTCCATGGTCATAAAGCAGACAGGTCCGTATGCTCCTGTTTGAACTGAAATCTGAGCAAGCCAAGCCTTGTGATAAGGTCTGCACTGACACCGACCCGCACAGAAACCAATTTACAGCTGTAGTACCAGATGTAAGTGGGTTTTTGTCGAGAAGAGGATTTTCAAAAGGTTCCAACTTGATGAAAAAACAGTTCAAAACATTAAAACAAACGTGCTCCAATGGGTACTCACAAAAAATGAAAGTGGTATTTGATTGGAAAAAACATTGAAGAAGGGCTTTGTGGCAAAATGTTAAAAGGTCTTCATTCACTGGCTGGTCCACTTTGGAACAACATGTTTCTGCTAACATCTTCATCAGCGAGAGCTTGAAAAAAACCTTTTCTCCCACTTCACCAAACCCTCTTTTTTTTAAGATCTTATTTTCTCCCCTCCATCGTAACTTACTGTATTTACAGTGCAAACATCCCTCAAACATCTCCACATCTCTCAGAGCCGAAGAGGATTGCACTTTGAACAGGAGTTGTTGTAAAGTATATACTATATAAGCTTGGATTCAAATATCATATACATTGAATGTCCCATAAAGTAAACCAAGCTGATATCGGAGCCATGGACACCACCGAGGGTGTTCCTGTCAGCTCACAGCTTCTACTTTCCCGGAGCTACGCCTCACTGTCGCCTCAACACAACCTGCCCCCGGCAAGCCATCCTTCACTCCTTCACGTGTTCATTTCAGATGTGTTGTCTCGTGAACGGACCGTTGGCTCCTGTGATTAGGACAGTTTGTTCTCTGGTAGTAAGAGATGCCCTCAGGCCGACCACGGCAATGCCGCTGCCGGGGTTTTTACCGAGGCTCAGTTGTGTGTTATGTTGTGAACTGTGGAAGTCGTCAGGTCTGATCCAGGGCTGCAGAGATGTGCTTAGTAAAATCAAAACAAGTAAAATTACTGGTGTAAAGAAGAAGTAGCTCATTTCAAATCTACTCAGTAAAAGTTACTGAGTTAGTTACATATGATCTAAAGAGAGGACAGAGTTTGAACTAGGTTCCTTTAATCAAGCAGCTTCACATAAAGAAAGTAAAGTATGAATCGAACAGCAATTTTGGGGGAGTAATAGTTGTGGTTTCTGATCAGACTAACATATTAGTTAGTTATTAGTTATGATTAATGTTTTCTGAGCTGTCAGGTCAAGACCACGGGTTTGGCGCTGATCACATCCACCAACTTTCCCTTGATTCCTTCACTTATCACTCTGATCAGTTTTTGATGCAATACAGGACGCAACATACGGAAGTAAAAGTAGTATTCTTGATTTTTTTTTAAATCTGAAAAGCAACAAGTAAATGTAATCTGTTACTTCCATTATCTATTAACTGCAGCAGGATTGTGAGTTTTCACAGAGGGAAGCATTGAGGTTCATCCAAACTATTTATGTTTTCCTTTCGGTTCACTTCTACGCGAGAGATGTTCCCCGGTGCCTGAGCTGACATGGAGGCTAGTCTGAGGAATGTTCTTTTTAATTTTAACCCAGCATTCCCGTCTTTAGCTGTGCCAATGACGGTGCTCCGGTGGCCTTTGAAGTAAATAGAGGGCTAGTGCGAAAGCTTGCAGCCCCTTCCAGCCTGCCCACTGACCGCGCAGACATCAAAAGCTTCCCCAATTAGTGTCAGCAAACACGGGGCTCCAGGTCTGCAGCCAGGCCGGAGAGCCGGGTGCGTGTGCAGAGATGACCCTTATACAGTAAAGTATCATTGAAGTGGGAAAGTGCCACCAGATGGTCGTACATTTTGGCTGGTGGTTGATGAGTTTATCAATTCTGCCCCTACAAAAGCAAACGGCAGTAGCTACTTTTTGTGTGTTTTAGAAGTCAAAGGTCATGTCCAGGGTTTGGATTTAATATCACCAGAAATCGTACCCATAAATGCTACGAGATGATGTACTATCCACCTGGGTACCAACAATACTTGTTCCTGCTCTTTGGTTTTGCAGGGCAGTATCCTCCCAGTCACTAGGCGGGTGTTTTCAGACACACACGTTTACTGGGTAACATTCAGAATAAGTAAAAGTTTCATTCAAGTGTGGAAGTTAGAGCAGAAATTTAACTTAGCACTCATTCACTTTTGCATCCTGTTTCTGTGGGTTTTAGGTTCCTCTCCCCGGCATGCATTGCTGAACCACAGAGCTTTGAGGAAGTAGATGACTCAGGTCTGAAGCGTGGCTTTTACTGTATAACTGTCGCCACACACACACACTTTTATTTCACAACCATTAGCAAGATTATCACTTCCTGCCACATGGGCCCACCGAGTGTAAAGGAAACCAATTACCTTCTTTTCAAAGTCGTTATTACTAGCCGTTAAACTGTAATTGGCTCGATTTCAATGTAAACACACCTGTCTTATCAGCCTTGATCACAAAGTGTCACATCCCCCTTAACTGTAGATTCTCCCAATTTGCCCAAATGAATTTCAGGTGTCGGGTATGGCCGCTGGCAGGAAATCTTCTCATTGCACAGGAAGTAACGAACCAAACTTAAAGGATAATTCCGGTATTTTTAAACCTGGGCTCTATTTGTACATATTTTGGGGTCTGAATGACTAATAGGTACAAAAAGTTTTGGAATTGCTCCGGTAGATCGCCTCGCCTTGCAATGGCTGCAACGTAATGCTTTGGGGCCACTGCACCCGATCAAAGTATGTCCACTAAAAGTTCTTGTTTTTGCCACCGACAGACTCAGATTGTTATTGGAAGTGTCTGACAACATTACGGAAAGGATCCTACAGAGATAGACCTTCGTTTAACCAGAAACCTTCGTTTAACCTCTTCCTGCAACAACTCACCTCTCGCGAGATTTCAGAGCAAGACTTCTCCTTGAGCGAGACTTCAGTTTCTGGTTGATCGGGCATCGTAGCCCCTTTATCCTACACAGCAGTGACCTAGCGCTCCATCCAAAGAAAGCTGGACTCACTGATGATGGCTGAAGTTCTTCACCACCTCCACCCCAACCAGCCATACAGGAGAGGAAATTTAGGTCCGAGGGGTGCACAGTGTACTGATGTCACGCTACACAATTCATTGGTAATGAAGTCCTTCAAACTTCTCACGACAAAGTGCAAAGTTGCTACGACAGCTTTGAGTTCCTGTTTATGTTTTTCTTTTCACAACACATTATGCAACCGAGACCCCGTCACCTCCTATGTCCCTTTTAAAGCGTGGCTCACCCGTACTACCGCGTGAAGCATGCCTTATCTTCTCTTACATGAACATCCTCGCCGACTTGTCACACGTGTACCATGTGTTTCTTGAAAACTGGTTTGTGTAGGGTTTTAGCAGGAGGATTCAAATTCCACAAAAAACATACTTTTCTTTCTCTCTCCTCATCTGGCCCGGCCCTCCGACGTTCCAGACAACAGTAATATAAGCTCCCTTTGAGAGTACAATTGCTCACTATTGCCGTGTTCACCATATGGTTTAGAGTGTCCTCTACATTGTTAGACCTCCATGGAAACATTTAAACGGGAGGTATGTTCTCAAGCGGCACCATCCTATAGATCAATGTAACATAAAGCAAATAATTCTGCTCGTTATTCTCTTGGTTGACTTTACTGCGTATCGCTCATGCTCATATGTTTCACAAATATCTTTTAAGACAGTTGAAGGAGATAAATCTGATAAAAAATGATGCTTTTGTGGCGATATCGACTAGTGCCTTTCTCGTAGATAACGTCTCACGAGAAACCGTATACAGCCAAGATCCAGTTTCTCTATGGTTGCCTTGTCTTTGTACTGCAAGAGATTATGAACAATAACAAGAATATAATTCTTTTGTTTTGCAATGCCATGTGTGTTTTTTTGGGCCAACGTTAAGCACAGCACAATATCTTCACTGTCATTGTCAGTAGTTTTGCTGGGTGACACAATATCTCTCCAAGAAGCCTAATATTAGCAATGTGAAATCAAACACCAATCATCACTGTGTTCTCAAAGCCAATTTAAAACAGATTATGAGGAAAATAGGTTTTCCATACCGAATATCAAATGTATGTTGAATAAAACTGTTTCTTTCTTTCAGTATCTCAGGTTTGACAGTTTTATCAATATTGAGTGTGCAGTTACAATACAGTTTATGTAAAAGTACTGTATTCATATACTAAGTGAATGTTGTGATATCTTTTCACAGGCAAATATTGCTCTAGTGAAAACAGAAATATATACTCTTGGCCTTAGGGGCTGAACATTGATAATATGAAGCCTTAACAAATTGTTCAGATTACACCGATTCATTCCTTGGTTACCTGATGATACATCACACTTAAAATATTTTCCTGACTGTGTACTTGAGTAACTGATATCCTCATTTCAACATTTCGAGTGTATATCATGGCCGCTATTGTTGGATGACCTGATTTGGAATTTCACATTGATGTTTGCTGCTGATAAGGCCGAACACAAAAGCAGCAAATCTAGGACACGGCATTCAAAGAAAATCGTAAGGACCAAAGGATGTTTTTATGTTTATTTACGAACAAAATTTTATGTACATTTTTATTTTTTACATGTATTTACATCAACCAGACAGGATCACCACCCACTACACCCACAACATTCAGCTTTATAATCATTGACCGTTCCATTAATACCATCATTCCCCACATAAAATTAAATATCAGACACCCTCATTTGCCCTCCCCCTTTTACTGGAGGGGGGGGCGATTAAATAAACATGTCATGTACACGTACCAGCAGTAGTTTTATTTGTTTCACAGTTTCATTTTAAACCCTCTACCAAATTCATGTCAAGTATATCAGCACATTCAAATCCATGTCACAATTTTTAGTGTTTTTAAAAAAAGGTTTCCAATAATATGCTAGTAGTAGAAGTCCAGATCAAGTCAGTTACATTCCAGGCAATAACAGAAGTGCAAGGACCTCTACTATAAAAAAAGTGATCTAAATCTTACTTTGGGGATACGTATATGCATGCCTACCAGACACTGGTATCTTGGCTATGTTTAATAGAGTAGAAAAGGTGACAAAATAACTAGAAATAAGACTTTTGGACCACATTACTGAGGTAGAGACACAGTTCTGATTGTCTGGGGCCATTTGAAGCCATTGGAGCACGCCAATGTCTGAACCAAGTGACGGTTATGTGCAACACTCAGTATAAAGTCAAAAGCCTGTTATTGTGGAGCAACTGATCACCTATTGCACCTATTGCCACAGCAGCTCAAACTTGGGTTGTTGTCTCTGAATTTGCTGACAATGAGAGTCCTTCAAAATGCCAAGAGAATATAAATAATTCTAAGTGAACCTTCAAACTCACTCCTTATAATTTACTCTGACGGTGGTGGATGACACTCCACAAAATCAGCATCACAGTACATAAATAGAAAATTCAGTCCTGGTCCATCTCCAAATAAAGGAGAACTTGAATCGAAGTCAACCGGGAAGTTAACATATACCTTCCTCCCTCCCTCACCTCCAGCTAGTACCCACTGAGGCTCATGGTCTGTGCTCTCCTTCACCCAGTGTTTCCATCAGGCTATAACAGCAGCACTTTCTGCGCACAGACCAGGTCACTGTTCACCAGATTCCACATGTGCATGAGGTCCGATGGAAGCAGCTTGTGCACCACAATCATGCTCTTAAAGAAACAGGGTTCTCTGTTCAACTTGCTGCTCTTATTTCTCACCAAGCCAAATGTCTTAAAGGCATTGTGTCTGATGGGGGTGACCTGGAGCACCTCCAGGCACATGCCCAAGAAGACATCATCGATGGGGTAGAGTTCCAGGGTGTCCGCAGCCCAGTGGAGCCTCCTCGCCAGGGGCCCACCCATCAGAAAACCCCCTCCACCAGCATATGGAGGGTAGTGAGTCTTGTTGTACAGTGCCTGAGGGATGTAATATTTGTTTTCCTTTTTACGAATGGGCTTAGCCTTGAAAAGCACATCCCCCACAAATAGGTTCTTAACATGACTGCTGCTTTGAAGAAACTCCAAGATATTCTCCACACTGACAAAGACGTCATCATCCCCCTTGAAGATGTACTGCACATTGGGGCAGTACGTGTTGAACCATTTGAGGAAGTGGGTTTCTTTGAGGGTCAGGTTGAAGAAACTATCCAAGAAGTCCCACTGCAGAATATCCCCGTAGATGTAGTCCTCGTACTCCAGTAGCTTCTGGTGGTTTGCTTGCTCCACCTCGTTGGACGATTTACCAAGGAGGAAGAGCGTCCTCACCCTCTTGCCAGCCACGACCTGCTCCTTGCCCCAGGTCTTTCGGATGACCTCCCGGCGATCGTGCTGGGTTGCCACTGACTTAATGACCATGAGAAGATACGTCTCCCCGGTACACTTCTCTGGGTGGTTGAGGAGCATGGGAAAGTAACGGCAATGCCGGTAAAGCAGGAACTGCTTGAAATTGGCCTCCAGGCTCTTGAACCACTCCTGGCTCGAGAGGTTGAGGTTTGCAGTACAGTTGGAGGTGCTTACGTCCCACGTCCTGTGGCCGTGGTCCTCGGTGACCCTGGGCTCCTCCGTGGTGGCCTCCGTCTCAGGCACTAACTGGGGGTTGCTAGCCTTCCAGAAGCCATTCACCCCCCAGGTAGGTGCCGCCTCGGCTCCCTGAGAGGCGTCCATGCGAGTCTGCCTCTCGATTTGGAAGGGAGCCCCGGTGCTGATGTTTCCTCGCTGGACAACAGTCAGCGCCACCGCGGCCAGGAAGAACATGACACTCACCCGTTTGTACACCCTGCAACGATCCCTGGTGTTCATCCTGCGGGAACACAAAGATCACAGTTGTCAGTCACAGATGAGGAATGTGGCAAAGTTATCCGTCTCAGTATCTTTTAAACACTTTTTGAAAGAACAGAAGATCTAAATATCGAATAGAGCTGTAGAATAAATACCATGCTGATTTGTTTTGATTGAGTAGTTTATGTATTATAAAGTGAAACATGAGAGAGATACAATTGCACTATTTACATATACATGTAAACATTAGGATTTCAACATGAAATATGAAAAGTCCTAGTTTGTGTTGGATGTAATTATAGGCTCCAAATGCTTCTGGCAGCCAAGTTTGGAGCTCATTGTTTGATGCTTGCAATGACTTGTAGGGCGTCTCGCACAATGTTCCTTCAACAACATGTTTATATTACCCACGGGGGAATATTTGCGGTTTATAGCCAGTAAAGCAAAGATTGTGGACATTTTTCACAATAATGCATAACGTCACTAGTATGTGATGAGGTTTCTCTGCTGTGGTCCTTTGGAATATAATCACTGAATGCGCTGTATCGGCCTCACCTTTTTTTTAACTTTTTGAACTGAAAAGTAAACCTCAGCAACACTCCCGTACAGTAGAAGAATGATTTTACATTTTCTACATTTAGTACAAAAAGTTCAGCACAAGAGATTTCATTATAAGAGTGACAGGCTGACTTGCTTGTCACTTTTTACTCTACCGGTGTCACTCCTGGAAGAATACGTGGAATGTACTTGAAAAGCAAAGTTGCCCCTGCACTTCAAATTCTCACGTTTCATCATGTCATGCTGGGGCTTGAGACGCTCCCTATGTGGCCCCTTGGTTTCTACCTCTGGAGATTTGTTTTCCAATAACCACCGAAAAGAGAGCAGGAAAATCCCAACCCAGGTAGCACTGCGAAATAATCACCATTTTAGCAAGTCGTTTAGTCTCATACGTCTTTAAATCGTATTTTTCTTAAATCGAGAAAAATAAAATAAAATAAAATAAAATAAAATAAAATAAAATCAGCCGAGCGGTGAAGCGTTTCCACTTGTTCCACGTGCAGTTTCACTTCAGGTTTCCAGAGAGAGCATCAAGAAAATTACATTTGATGAGGAAATTTTTGAACAAGTTTTGTAACAATTTGCAATGACATTAGCTGTTCTTTTCGCCAATTTTACCACCTAGTACTATTAAATCATCTATTAAATGGTTAATAAGGATCTTGTATGTGTTTTTCTGCGCTCCGTTAAACAAACTTCTACCCAACATCTAGCCTAGACAGGAAATGCAAATCTGTCATGAAAGCATGTAATGAGTAATGAAACATAAATGAAACGGTCCATCCATCCCTGCCAATAATATCCATCTAACTTGCATACTGTGTCTTTATGTCTTAAAATCCTATTCTTAAAACAAGTGAAAAACTCTGGCAGTGAGGTGACAATTTTATGAACTTCTTACAAGCATTTAGTTGAATAGTGACAGGTTGATGCTGGCGGAGCGACCTGCCGTATCCCGCCGCGTTTCAAGGACATTCTCAAATAAAGTGAAATTTATTTGGGAACAAGTGGAAGTCTCTCCGCATTGGCAGAATTTTTAAAACCAGATTTCAATACTAACACAATTCACTACTAAACGACTCGTTAAGAGATATTTATTGCAGTGCGGCGCGTAATTACGCATCTCCCAATCGCGTTACCAAACAGAATAAAAGCTTTCGGGTTCGCGTAAAATTATTAATTTACAAAGAATAGGAAACAAAGAAAAAAATGACACTTACATTTTCTTTTAGGCTTTACACCGAGTGATGCTGCGAGACACTAAACCCGAGACAGAGTCGCGCTGTTTGTTGAGCCCAGAAAAAAAGAGGAAAAACACCTTAGTTATCTTAGTTATCCTCCCTTCAGCTGTTAGTTAAGATATTAAGTCTTTTCCATCCAAAATGGCAGTGGAAACGTTTCTGACGGATGAGAGAGGAGCGGACAGCTGTAATGTGTGCCTCCGACATGCACCGTGCGGGTTGGCATCTGAGCTCGTCCGGGGCGCTGTGGCTTTTAAAGGCACGGCCGGCGTCCACCCATACTGCGCGCACGCACACACACGCGCGCACACACACACACACACACACACATAACCATCGACGAATCATCTCCCTCTATTCAAACCTCTATTCATACTTTAGATTCCATCTATTGATAATATATTAGTATTATGATAGGCGTACATAAATTCCTACTACACCTAGTACTACAAATACTACTACTGGTGGTGGTAGCCTACCACTACTAGTAGTGATGGTAATACTACTACTGTGTGTCTAGGGGAAAGGTACATTGTTACTATTATAGTGAAACTTTGCAGGTAAAACCTTTAGGAAAAAAGCCAAATGACTATAAATCATATATATGATATGATATGTACATGTATTATATGTATATGATGTATATGATAAGTTCATGTATTATATGTATATGATGTATATGATATGTTCATGTATTATATGTATATGTTCATGTACATGTATTGGTACACGTATTGAGCAACTAGACGCTGCTGATGTCAGCACGAGGCCCTGGAGTCAATGAGCAGTCTCAAAGCAAACTTGTTTTTCTTCAGCTGGTCTTCTTCTCATTGTGTGATTGAAGATTTAATATATTTGTGAAGAGGTGAAATATGTCGTGTTTATAGGCCGTCTACTGCGGGGAACAGTGGTCAAGGTCACCTTTTGAGAAATGCATTCCCGTTACTTGGCGCAGAACTGCCTGCAGTTGCTGGAAATGAAGAGAAGGTCAACGTTTGCGTCTCTTTTGAATTTAAAGCGACAAGATGTCACAGATCACCAGGCTGGTTTTAGGATGCACAAATTGTTTGGGTTTTTTTTAACAAGAAAGGACTCAATTTGGAAGCCGTTCATTTGCACTCTTAAGGTGTCTCCGATAACAAAACACCACAAGCACTGGTGACGGCTAAGTTGCTGACTGCACAGCTCTGGTGACACCACAACTGCACTTAACCCTCGCTGTGGCAAACCATCCTCTTCCGCCTCTTTATGACCCAGGGAAAGAACAACAAGATGTCCCACTGCGCTTCAAAACAGGATTTTTTAAATCTGAACACAGCTGTGATCCAAAATCCCCCCCCTTCCTCTCCTTCTCTCTCCATTTCCTGGATCCAACCAGCCATCCTTCTCAGGGCCATGTGCATCCTGTTGCCCGCCGGCAGTATTTTTTCCCGTTATTTTGTCCCCTATCTGTGGATGAGTGGCTCTGCGACGGCTGAGCTGGAGTGGCGAAGGATACTGCTGTCCCTCCTGTTTCCCTTGGCTGGTAAACACTGTAGTTAGTCTTACTCTGTTTCCAACCCCCCCGCTCCCCTTTCCCTTCTCCTTCCCTGGCTGCCACACAAACCTATGTAACTAAAGTTCATCCCAGGACACCGATGGAGGCATGAAGCCCTCTGCAACGTGGTCACTCCTTGTAACATATTCCACTTATGGTAACTTTCCTTAAAGAGGTATTAAGTGATTTATGACCTTTACCAACCTCTACTGGCCACCCACAACACCTCCTGTCCCCTTGAGTTATGGTGGCTTCTAATTCACACAAACAGTCACATTTTTTCACTAGATATCTGGCCGGTTAGCAGAGATCCACCAAGAGGTAATACTGGAAGAATAAATAATATTTCTTTGGCAGTTGATTTTTTGACTTGACTAGTGTGCCAGCCCTATTATGCTGGACTAGGTAGGTAGGTAGGTACTTTATCGATCCCCAAGGGGAAATTTCTTTGCCACAGCAGCCAGACAGAGAATAACACAAGAAATAGAAAAATAGAATGAAAATAAAAAAAATGAAAACTACAATGTAAATAATAAAATAACAATTTTATTGTTTAACTTTTATTAAACTCTTTTTTTACTAACCCTAACACTAACAATAATAGTAACAATAAAATAACAACTAACCCTAACTACCTCCGTTATTAATCATTATTTATTGATTAATTGAACAAATGCGTAAGTAATTTAATTCACATATAATAAACAAATCAATTTATAAATGTATTAATAGCTTAAAAACATTCATTAAATGGAATTATTGACATATTTAATGATCATTTTATTGCTTAATCAGGTAATTTAACTGAATCATTTTCTTTATTGTAACTAAGTAATCACTGAACTAGACTATAATAATACGGAAGAAGTGACACACTTTTTAGCCTTCAGTGTTCAGCAGTTGAAAATTGAGTTGGCCTGGGTGTGTGTGTGTGTGTGTGTGTGTGTGTGTGTGTGGCTTGAAATTTTAGCGGCCCGGAAGTTTCTATTCCAAAACAGAAGTAGATCTATGTGCCAGAAATCTCAGCACCTGGTAATGGATGATTCATGGGTACTGCCCAACAGATATATAATCATTATCTAATATTTCTTGTTACCCCTTTAACAAGTATTTCTTAGGACTATTCATGAGTGAACAGCTACGTTTTATTTCTGATTCTGATTTCTGAGAAAAAAACAAGGAAACAGAATAATAAAATAATGGGTCAGTGATTATTTCAACAGATAGGACTCTATATTGCACAGTAGGGTCACCACCTGCTGAGAAACTCCAGGGTTGTGGCAGGTGAGTTTGGGAAAGGGGCGTAGGATTGTGAAATCATTGGGCAACCGGTGAGGTGAGCCTATTTGCCCTCCCATTCATTTCACACGCCACT
>CABFOQ010021783.1:0-18259 GCA_900660455.1 Gephyroberyx darwinii | reverse complement strand
TCTCCTTGGTGACTAACCGCAGCCAAGATAGAGGAGACCTTGGTGATAATCCTACAGGTGGTTTCCTGTTTGGTCCTGGTCAATTTGGTGTGGACATTTGCCATCCCAGCTCTTGATCTGTTTTCTCCCGCCAACTGTGTTGTGCGCGCGCACACGCACACGCACACACACACACACACACACACACACACACACACACACACACACATTCCAATGATGTAACCCAGCTGGCCCTTTGTCCTCAATACTGTGTGTGTGTCCAATTAGAAAACTCAACGTGAAGCGAACACCATACTTGCCGAGTGAAAAAATGTATGCAAAAGAGAAAGTTCTGAACTATAAAAGGAGCAGTATGTGTTTACGAGCCTCTAAGGGTACACAGCTTTCCCAGGGGTGGGATAGGAGTAAGTCTCTCCCAGCTCAGAGCCTAGAGCAAACCTGCTGCAGATCTAAGCTCACCCACTGAGTGACCCCAACTGTGCAGTCTAACCTCCACTAACACCAATATAAATCCACAGCATTAACTGTAGGGTGTGGCCTACAGGAACAAGGCCAAACTAAGGCTAGACTAGGTTAGGCAGTATGTACAGTAAGTACAATTCTTTTATGCAACAGAACAAAATGAGCAACACATCTTTAACCTATGGTGTCTAAAACACAAATATTGCTGATAACTTTTGCAAATAATATAATAAGCCACCCGGTTAACTAAGGCTACATCTCCCACTCGGATTCCAATGAGCTCGGAGGACAGAGGAGAGGTGTGCTTCTTCACAGCCCTATACTATTGGCAGGGTAAGCAGGCAGAGAGCTGTGGAACCTCACGTCCCTGTACCGCGCTACACACTTGGGCTCTTCCGGGTCTCGAGTGAACGTCGGTGTCAACAATGTCAGTCAAGCAAGCTAGGATCTAGGATTACTGACTCCGCCTTCTGGCGTTCAGAGTATGTAAATGAAAACAAAGAGTAGCATTTTTGTGGCGTAGCTAATTGATATTTAGTTAATATCGCGAACCATTTTTCACCTCCACGGTACATATCGTCAGAAACCGAAGCAGGCTAAGCAAGCGGCAGCCTACTGCGTGTGACCTGTGTCTGTTGATGGACACACAGCAGAAGGCACGGTGGGGACCTACTGCTCTGCTATATCATCAGTGGAGGACAGTAGAGATCACTAAATATATATATACAAGACTACTGATAACATGTGTTCATATTGCAGTGCATAATGGAAGGAGGAGGCTGCAGCCCAAGAAAGTATGTGTGATATAAAAAAGGTACAAAAACAAAAAGGTAGAGGAGTCCTAGGCTGGGGTAGAGTGCTTTACCATGGTCAATGAGCCAGGCCATACAAAGGGTATTGAGCTTCTCATCAAAGAACTCCACTCCCTGAGGACACAAGAACACAGTACGACATGT
The DNA here is from genome assembly GCA_900660455.1 of Gephyroberyx darwinii. Classification (NCBI taxonomy): domain Eukaryota; kingdom Metazoa; phylum Chordata; class Actinopteri; order Trachichthyiformes; family Trachichthyidae; genus Gephyroberyx; species Gephyroberyx darwinii. The sequence goes on along the minus strand of CABFOQ010021783.1, from coordinate 16,841 downwards.
AGTTAGGCACAGAAAAACAGAAAATCCTTGAATATCTACAACAGGCAGCGAGCAGCCGAACCAGATCCAATAATTATACTTTAAGCGTGTGTGTGTATGTGTGCATGCTCAAATTCTCTGGCTTTATGCTTCGTGGCACCCAAAAGACCATTTAACGCACTTATTCTATGACATCCTAGTGGATTCAGACATGACAGGACTCACCAGCTGTCCTGCCAACAGGGGCATGTACTCTATGATGGCTAGGCGGACCCTCCATTTGGCGTCCTCTGCCAACTCCACAATGGCTGGCAGCAGTGACTGGGACAGCTGACGGATGCCAATCACCTCGTTCACACAGTCTAGGTTGGAGATGATGTTGAGACGGACCTCAGGGCACTGGGGAAGGGAAGATAATGGAGAGGAGCGTGTTAAGCTTACAGCCGCTGCTCCGTATCACCACGAAATATGCAAATATTAAGCAAATCAAATTTATATCGTAAACCTGATATACGTAATGGAAACATACAACATTTTGTTTGAGTTGTTGAATTTGATCAGTTACAGTACTGCTTTCTACTCACTCCAAGGTGCAAATTTCTTGGCTCTGCCCAAGCCAAGCTACTTTAGTCACTCTAAACAAAAAAGGCTCAACATGACTTCAAAGTCGTTTTGTCCAGAATAACGTAGCCTAGCCCAACTGTTGGGTTTACTTTCAATAGCCTTATATGGAGCTCTGCTTTGGGTATAATTTGGATAGGACATTAACAATGGCAGCGGCTAAACAGACTGCGCTCATCCACATGTTCAGCAGCCAGAAGCAGTGTTTCCTAGCCTCAGACTGTGCACACCGATTTGACACTATGTCAAGCTTGTTAACTAAGTGGGAACAAACCAGCAGCCAAATAAGGTATGGTGTACAATTGCTATAATTCAATCCTTGACTGAATGACATATCAGTTAAGAGATTCTCTACAGAATGTTCTCCGTCTTGTTCCCTTTAAATTTGTCCTCAGATGGATGCACCTCGAATTTGGGCAATTTGCAAGTCAAAGCTGTCAGTTTGGACTGTAATCTCATTAGACACACACTCCTGGTCTTGTTTTGTGCTTTGAGGAAAATGGGCCATCTTTAAATAGGACCAAGGAAAGCAGCAGTAGAAATGACAGCCTTGAGCCTTCCAAACCATTCATATACCTGTGTTTCTAACCTGCCACACTCATGTCTGATCTGAAAAGGCAGAGTACATGTTGAGGAAATGTTTTCAGTTGACAAGACATGGCTATACTGGGCTGGGCTATCGTCTTTCTAGATGAACCTGTTAAGATACAGATGGAGGAAGAATGTACCAGGACATTTGTCAGGTGGTATTCAGTCAACTGTAACTTTACCTATACACATATAATCCCCTGTTGTGCAATTGGAGCCATTCTGCTACTGGAACCAATCCAGGAACAAATCATTCCAAAAAGTAGATGTAGCATTGCCAGCAACAAAAATAATTAAAATCCTAAACATAAGAACTGGTGCAATTTCAATACCAAAACATTTGATGAACTACAGGTCCAAGTGGAATCTCAGTCAACCTACTTTAACCGATATATAATTACAATATAGGCCATTACTTAAAAATATAGTTATACAATCTACGTGTTTTCATTATGCCTCCCTCCAGACACAGCTTTGCAATCTTCTAATATTCTAAGGTCTCAGAGTGGCTGCCAGCAGCATGAGTCATCCTCCTACCCAGGCCAGGTGGCAGCCAGGTACATCTGGTGGCTGTGGCTAACGCAGCATTGGCCTGTCTCAGACAAACTTAGCCACATTCAGAAAGGGTTCCAGGTAGCTTTCACTGTGCTGTTAGCCACCTAAACACCTGCGTGAGCATTTCGAAAGCCAATTGTGTCAAATATGGAAGACAAAATTGGGTCTAGTAGCATGTCTACATTTCCTTACCTCGTCCTTGAGCTGAGCCAGGAAGAGAGGCAATAAGTGCTCGACAGTGTTGTCCTTGCCCAAGATGGTGGAAAGGCCCATGATGACAGAGGCCAGGGCTGACTTCACATGCTGGTTGGTGTCTGACACCAGTTCCTGGTGATGGATGAGGCACATAGGAGACAGAGCGATCAGCACAGAAAAAAAACAAACTAAAGAAATTGTATCTGTTCATCCATTCATATAGGAAAAACAATCACAATGAGTCCTATGGGCCATAAACTTCAAAGTGTTATATTAGTCTAGAAAACAAAGTCATTGAGTTTAACTAGTGTAGGTGGTGTAAGATCAAATATGATGCAATTGTGGGTTTAAGCAGGAAAAGATCTCTCTCTCTCTGCAATCTGAGGTCATGTGACTGGGTTCCACTGTTGACAGGTTAAGCAGAGGTGCCCTTTTTGACAGAAATTAATCTGCTCTGTTCACACCCTTACAACTGTATTTTAAAGCAATTCAGAGACTGACCCTTGAGCTTTTTAGGGCATGCATTTCCATCCAGAAATGAGCACACAATAAAAAAAATTGGCAATATTAGGGATCTAAAGAAGTAGTATGAGGTCTGAACAGCTTGTCTACGATGTCTAAACAATTTAGGCAATAGTGCCACCTGCTGTCCAAACGCTAATATACACCTGTGACATTTTTTCTCATGTCAGGAACACTGCCTACCCTAATGGGTTTAATAATTTACTCAGATCAAGAGGATCAAAAGAACACACTGGTAACTGATTCAGTGCAGTATACTGCCATTTCTGAAAATCTGTTGTTTCACTCAAGACTTTAAGAGGACATCACAAGATTGTATAAATGCCGTAGGGAAACAAAAAAAAAGCCACAATCAAGTCCTTTTCCATGCTTTATAACTCATAGCAAATCAAAAGTTTCTTCCATAAAACTGAAGCATCGGAGAGGTGAGATGAGTGTGGCAGACAGGTTTATTTTTTACCTTGACGCAGGGCAGAATGTGAGTCATAATGATTTGCTCACGACTATCCTCTGGAAGGTTCTCGCAGAATTCTACAACACAAGTTTACAGTGTTAGTAAAATGTGGAAAAAACATGACTGGACAAGAGCAAGTTGAAACACGTTATTCAGTTGAATTGATGCAATTAAACTATCCATTTATAACATGATAATAAACTTTATTTGTTTAGCAATTTGAAAACAAATGTTACGTGCTTCACAGTATAGGAAAGATAAAAAGTCATAAAGTGCAAAGTACAAGTGAATAACTAAAACCAAGGTGAAAAGGCAAGTTTAAAAGGGAACATATACAAAGCACACACAGAACTAGTGGTGCACAGTAAACCAGTACTGAAAAAGTACCACGGTACTACAGTTTTAAAAACAGTATTATCCCAGCATTTTGGGGGGAAAACCCCAAAACAATATTTTTTTATTACGCAAAGTATTTGATCTGGCTAATAGGCATCAGTATCTTTAAGTACTGTTGCGGGAAACAACCCTGACCCTGTTTGTAAGATGAGCCGCTGCAAGCGTGAAGTGAGTCGAGAGCATCGGTAGAGAGAGCGGACCGCTTCCTTGTTTTGTTCAGAGACTAGACAAGATGAAGAAATCGTACAAATTTTTGGTTTGGTACAAATCGGACAAAGCGTGGGCGAGTAACGTGTCACTTCCTGTTGAGCTGGCTGTGCGATTGTTTGACCGATCTATCCGGACGGAAATCATAGGTCCCTACGGCAAAGTTGTTGTCCATGAGGAGCCGCATCTGTGAGTACATGTTTTGTGACTGTACGACAAACTGGTCAGGAGATACGCTTGGGACGCTTGGTTGAAAAGTTTGGCTTGATGGTGGCTCTAGTGGAAATGTCATAGAGGCGCCAAATTAGCTGTGTGGGTAAGAGACAGTCCTCAGTGTGCCAAGTTTCAGAAAAAGGGGCTGCCATCGACACATGGCGGAATAATAAGAGAAAACTACCGATTACAATAGTGGCCCCGCACCTACACAGTGCATGGCCCCTAATTAATACATTTAATTATCAAATGTATACAGCAAAATGTGGTGACTGACCTTTGACTTTGTTGGCTGCAGCAGCACGGACCTCCGCTTCACAGTCCTTCAGAAGATTCTGGAAGGCTGGGACCAGGTCGTTCTTGGTGATCTCCGGCCCGACTGCTTTCTGGAGCTAGAGATTCAGAAGGGAGAACAACTTGTCTCAATGTCCAAATTACTGTGTGTGGGGAAAACAAAACAAACTTTACTCTTAACATTGCGGTGGCTCATTCTAAATGTTTAACGTTCTAACAAAATGCCAAGTTAAATACTTGACAGTGACAGAAATGACATCAAATGCATCGTTAATGGAGAACCCTGTAGTCTGTCAGATAGTAGCCAAGGACAGTACTAAAAAGAGGACAATAAAAATTGCCTTGGCGGCCGGTGAGAGCAAAGTAGGCTGATGTAAACTGACAATAATGCGGTTATTTGTAATTTGTCACTTGTCTCCTTATCTTGCACTGCCACAATATCAACACAGCCGCCACAAAAAAATGTATAGAATTTGATCAAATCAATCTCTAACATTGTGTGGAGTTATACTTCTGCGTAGATACACAAACGTCTACGTGTAGCTACGCAGAGAAGGGTTTTATGGGTAAGCGTAGCCCGTAGATGCTCGCAGACGGGTCGATGTGCACACCTTCCAAATCTCAACAACGCTGCGGTCGTGTGCATCAAACAAACGCTGATTGGTTGAGCAGGGGAGTATAGCTGCTACCGTTGGGGCTTTGGCCAAGACCCAAAACGAAACTAAATCAAACTGAGAATAGCAACGGAGCAGTTTGAGGAGCGACTCTCAGATCAGGTTCACAAAAATAAAATAAATAATTTGATCCACTACAATGTAACAAGCACATCTTTGTTTACACTTTTACTGGGGGTGAAAGTGGGATTCCATATCTGGATTCTTCTTTGTTTTCTGTACCGTTAGTTTTAGTAAATCCAACACTACCCCCCTAATGTACGTGTTAATGCCACATGCAAGTATGTTGGCAAACATCCATGTGGACGTCTGTGAGTGACACCCGCACATGACGCAGAAGCATAAATCATGCTTAAGAGGTGCACAGCTTACGTTCTCTGGCTGGATTCTGTTGGTTCTTCGTGCACATTGAGGGTATATTTACTTATTATTATTTGTGGTTCCTTTATAAAATGACGCACCTTGATCCGCTTTATTCGGAAATTACCAACACACCAGCATGACAGAAATTGTCTTTTCCTTTACACCTTGTAGCTTGAAGTTGCTGCAGCCATGTCAACTCCACACTATTCTGAGGTGGTGTCAAATCTGATTGGTACAAGGGAAAGGTGTGGGCCAGTGACAGCAGAGAGCACGCTTATCACTCGGTGAACAACAGTAGGACCAGAAACATTTTCCGGGGCACTGGCCCGTTTGGGCCAATGACTGACCAATCAACTGGCCCATGTCAACATAGTAGTGGCCCCGGGCCATCAGGCAATCCTTACTGTCGAACCCTATAAATGTTAAATAAGCCTGTAAATGCCCCACCTCCTTCACCTGGGATGCGCTACCACCACAAACAAATCCCTAAACTTGCCTCATCTACTTGCAACTTCCTACATTTCCCAGAAATCACTTTTGACAACCCCCAGAGAATGGGCGTAAACAGCCAGCTAGTTCATCAACACTGGGGCGTCTATGGTTGCAGTGGTATCCCCTTCTCAAAATACAACATGTCTTGTGGCTGCACTGAACAATGGTCTATTGAGGCTACTGAGAAAAATGTATCTCTTCCTCTTCTATGATGAATTTCTCCCTGTGCCATTTCTGAACAATTCTGAGGGACTGACAACAAAACCTGACATTTATGTTGAAGTGTTCGCTTATTGAATTTTTTTCTATTAAACTTAACTGTAGCTGCACTAGAAATATGTTGTCTACATTTGGCCACTTATGCATGGGAACAACAACAAAATGGACCCAGGAATGCAAGGTACATCTCCAATAGCTGTTTCTTTTAGAGTGGAATGAGACTGACATGCAGCATTTCAAATAATCATGGATTTTCACAGCAGGCTTTTTCCAGAAAATAATTTACTTTAGCACCAAATGCACCATGAATGTTAAATGCTGCCGCTTCAGACATGACGACCAACAATAAATGGGTGGTGGGCCATGCCTCATCAACCTACTGAGAATTGGCTGAGAATAGAGAAAGGGGCACTCAAGCAATTTCAACAAATTAGCTGCATCATCCAAAATTGGAGAATACAACAAGACACTAGAAATCCATAGCAAGCTTTTCCTGAAATTGTACTAGATATTCAATAAATCCTTAAAATGATTCCCACAATGGGCGTGATGTAAAATTTCATGATTTTTTCACTACAACACAATACTTCTATGCCCTTCTTCCCAGGAAAATGTGTGCGTTTTTTTCAGTCCGAAACAATAGTTGTTCCAATTGCAACTAATGTAAAACAAGTTGTAAAATACATGTTGGTAGAGTCTTTTTATAAAATTCTGTGGTGTTGCATTACACAGAAATTATGAGATTCCTTGGCTGGGCCCACTGCTTACCTCAGAGAACTTGTCAGCAACCATGTAGCGAACCCTCCAGGACTTGTCCTCTGCAGCCTGGCGCAGGGTAGGCATCACCAGGGTCTCCAGGTCCTCCTGGGGCAGCAGAGTGGCAATGCTGACACAAGCCTCCACCGCAAGAAGCCGCACTGAGTCCTGGTGGATAAAAGGAATGGGATCAGTTTGGACAACCCTTGTTTCAACAAACACCCAGTGACATTGAAGGGACTGCAGAAGACAGGTGGGAGACAGGAAGATTTAGGCCTGCAACATCATTGTAGGGTGAGATAGAGGACTCATGATCATGTCATATACCTGCTCATCAGAGGCCAGTGCGGTGAAGAGGGAAATGATGTCACTCTTAACATAATCGAGCTCCAGGACCTTGGCAAACTCCCCCAGCTTAGACGCTGCAGCGCGACGCACCATGGGAGTGTCATCTGAACACAAGGTGCGGAAATGCCTGGAGAAATAACCACACAAACATGGCTTATGGAATGCCCAAAATATATGAATGCAAATAAGGATTTTGAGCACATTAGAACACTGTTTTCTCTTCTTTTCACTGGTGAAGCCACTTACTGACGGATCTCAGCCTTGACAGTGCTGGAGACGCGGGGATAGCAGACACTAAAGAGACCGCAGGCAGATGTGCGAGAGGTGAACCAGTCACCGCTGGCCAGCCGCTTGACCAAGGGCTCGAAGTGGACCTCCAGGTCAACTGGAGAGTGCTCCTGAGAGATCTTGCGCAGGGACTCTACGGCCTTGTCTCTCACCACCGTCTCCTCCACTGTAGCTAGGCTCTCCAGAGGAGGCTGCATGACAAGAGGGGGTGTGGTTACAGCTTCTGTGCTTCATGCTTATGTATTTATACACACAAGACATAATGTGGGTGTGTATGTAATTATTGCAGCTATCAACGTATGCGACGTGCACACTTAAGATAATATTAGGGGAGGGTGTGTGTGGGTGGGTATTAGATAAGTCATATGTATGTATGTAAGTATGAAAACATAATAAAAAATTAAAATGCTACTTCTGTAACCAATATTGTGATTAGATTTCTCTAGAACAGTAATTGTGAGATCCAGCGATCAATATCAAGATGATGAACCAGTAGCTAATTAAAAAGAGCATGCACAAATTACAAAATCAAACCTTCTTATTACAGATTCTGAGGTGGTGGCTATGCCAAAGCTCCCCCCACTCTCCCTTGAAAGTGTCTGACTTTGCTTAAAACCAGGGAAGATGCATGCCCTTATACACAAATCTTCATAGCAATTCTCCATGAGTCAGATGCTGCTAAACTCACCAGGAGACAGTGGACGTACTCAGGCCCTCCAACCAGCATAGTGAAATTGCCAAGCTGCTCAGCCAAGGCCAGAAGTACCTCGTCTTCATCATAAATGGTGTCTAAAGGACGACAGGAACAATCAAGGTCCATGCATATTAGAAAACAGCATTGTGAGCATTGATTCTGTGGTGATAATATAACACCAGGATGGACAGTTATTGACCACAACTTGGTTAAAAGTATACAACACATTCACCATATTTCTTGATGAATAACCTCTGAACAAGAATGTGAGGTCAAAGCCGCTGTGCCATTAGTCAGGTGAAATTGTAACAGGTCAGATGATGACTGACTCATTACCTGTGAGGAAAGGAAGGAGTTCAGTGCGGGTCCTCTCCACTCCCAGGGCCAGAGCAATGGTGGACAGCTTCTTGATACTGTTCAGCCGTAACTGTACATAACAGGGACATCATAAAATGACGTTAAAGATTCCTAACAATGCATTGACCTGTGTCGTTGAGGAAGTCCTATCTTACCTTACTAACATAGCTAACGTACAATTACAGTGATTTGCTAACGTTAGTACCTTGACTGACTAACGTCCATGTCATCACCATAGGTAACTAACGGCAAAACGGCAACTAAGTTAGATAACGTTAGCTAAATGAAACGTTACATCTACTTTCGTCAACAAATGTTAAACTGGCGGGTTAGCAAACAAGCTCAGCTACCCACCGCGGCCTGCTGCCAGGAAAGGACGCTCTGCTGTTGTGCTTGCTAACGTTAGCTAGTTGGCTTATTACTAGCAGCTAGCGTTATGTTAACGTTAGTTACGTTACCCATTTCATTGTCAATTATCCTCATATTTCGACCAGCATAATCACTGTGACCAGTTGACAGTTCCATTATCTCCGATTACAAATAACGTCGAAAATCATAACAGCAAACTAGGTTAGCGACAAGGTAGGGTGCGCCCGGCTGAAAATTCCTAACAGGCCTTGGCCGTAGATAGCATCCTTGCTAGTTAGCTAGCCTGTAATCAGCCACCCGAAGGAGAAAATATGTAAACATGGCCCTATTTTACTATGCAACATAACCGGCGATTACAGTCGACCATGAGTTTACCTGAACATCCTCATTTCGCAGCTCATCAATGAGCACGGCGATAGGGTAGAGAGAATCGTCTCCATCAGCTCCTGCCATTTTGGATAATGTTGCAGTTTTCGAATGGCGCTGCTGTGCTGCACTACGGGGTTTCTGCCACAGAGAACAGCGACTGAAGGGCCCTCCTCCTCCGCTGCTGCATTCATGTGCTACTGGTAAACTCCTAATTACGACATCGAAAGTTAGAGAATCGGACTTGTGCTGTATGATTTTAGAAATAGAGGAAATCATCTGTGCTGCAACAGCTGAATGAAGAGAAACAGAAGGTATGCAATTGATGTGTTAATTAATCTATTAGACAAAAGTTGTACATTTGTCTACTCAACACTATACGTATGCACAAAATGTGTGGCAGATAAAAGTTAAACAGAGTGAAAACAAACATAATGACACCGAATGCCAAAAATAGTATACAATGATGAAATATATCAATTTTATCAGTAATTGCTGACACAACTTCCATGCTCTCCATCCCTAAACGTCACATGTCGGCAAATCGGGTAGAATTCTGACAAGGGTCGATCTTTCAAATTGTATTCATTTAAAAAAAATTAAAAAAACTTAAAAAAAACTTACGATATTTCTGACAGTAAGTGAACGCAGCACTATTGAGAACTACGCGAGGATTCAAGACCGGTAACGTTAGTAGAGGTAGTCGGTCAAAATGGCAGCACAGCAACAGCAAAGCGGGGGACCGATGCCTCAGCCTGGAATGCAGCAAGCTGCTTCCATACAACAGCAACAACAACTGAGTCAACAACAAGACTTTGATCCGGTTCACAGATTCAAGATGCTTATTCCACAACTGAAGGAGAGTCTGCAGGTAACGTCGTTAGGCCTACACACCGATCTAAGAACTTGATGGGATGGAAATGTCTAAAAACATCTGAAAACATCTCGTCAGAGCAGCGATAAATCAGTTAATTTCAGACATTACCAGCTCTGATTTTTTTTTTTTACAGTTCTATTAAGTAAATGAAATATACTGTTTTGACTTTTTGGCTTCCTTCTATTTGTAGAATGTAATGAAGATTGCGTCCTTGAATTTGGGGCATAATACTGCAATTGACAATGGCATGTAAGTAGCCTGGCAAACAACAATAGACCAGAATAGATATCATCTTGCCAGGTTTCTAAATGATTTTCTTGTGTCTTTTGATTTAGCAAAAGTAGCGACACCACTGTCCAGCGCTTTGACAAAAGTCTGGAGGAGTTTTATGCCCTTTGCGATCAACTGGAACTCTGCTTGGTAAGACACACACACACACACACACACACACACACACACACATATATACACAAGGGGTTGCCCCCTTCTGCGGCCATATTCCAAACTAGGGTTAGACCGATATAACTGTTTGCATATATTGACATTACATATTTACACACTAATGGGATGAGTCACCCAGCCTTAGATAAAAAGTCCAGACTTAAACACTGTTAAAACTGTTATGGGCGATGTACCTTCCATTCCTTGGTCCATTTTATTGTTTGGTGGTGTATTTTTCTTATGACTGTAGATGTAGAGAGGTGGCCAAATGTAGACAACATGACGTCACTTGGAGATTTATACAGTGCAGCTACAATGTAATTTAATAGCATAAAAGTTATCACCGATCTAAAACAGAATGCATTGAACATCACAGATTGATGATATACAACAGTGTGAGAGTATCCTTTAAGAAGCTGCCAACCCACCTAAAAGAATTTCATTGGGTTTTAAAGAGAATTTTAGTGTTTCATTGTGTAAAGGCTGTTTGAGAGGCTTTTCCACACTCTCAAGACTGCATTTCTGGGGGAAACACTGAATTCTTGTAAAAATGTTCACGGAAATTGTCAATCTAAAGTTATTGAATATTTGCACAAATTGTATATATTATTTTTAGACAATATTTTTTTAGACTGACTGAAGGCATATCGGTCGAATACTATTGGGGACACATTGGTGGCCATCTAACTGACTGACACACACCACATATGCTCATTTATGTACACACAAACTCTTACCAGTTTTTCTCTCTCCTCTGTACAGCGGCTAGCCTATGAGTGCCTCTCCCAGAGCATTGACAGCGCCAAACATTCTCCCAACTTGGTCCCCACAGCCACCAAGCCTGACACAGTGCAAACAGAGTCCCTGTCCTATGCCCAGTATCTTGGCATGATCAAGTCTCAGATCTCCTGCGCCAAAGACATCCATAACGCTCTGTTAGAGTGCTCCAAGAAGATTGCAGGAAAGGGACAGCCACAGGGAATAATGTAGACACAGACTGACGCTCTTTATCGCACTTCTCTTCTTTTCATATCTGGTTAGGAGGAGCGATGACTTCTCGTGACTTTTTGAGAGAGACAACGGATTTCACATTTGGGGATGTTTTGTGTTAAGTTGGTTGAGATGCTGTTTCTTTGCCCAAGATCCTGTTTTCAGTTTTGACTTCTTTCATTTTTGTTTCTTGTAAACAATGTGTAAATATTCCTTTGTCAAAGTCATGCTGTAAGATGACCAGTAGGTGGCGGCAGAACAGCAGGAATTGTAACTGCCAACTCAGTATTCACACACATTTTTTACCTTATTTGTATTGACTATTAAAACCTTTCTACTGTTGTTGAAGATTTTCTATTTTGTCAAGATACATAAATACCCATTAATGAGTAACCTTAAGTATGTTTCTGTCATAAGAGCAGAAGCCCATCGTTCGTGGATGTAGGTATTGCAGTAAAAAAAAGTCCATTGGGAATTTGTGAAGGAAAATCTGCTGAAGTCCTGCTGAATTTAAAAGAAACTTTGGGGGAAACAAATATACAAAGCCCCATACGATATGAAGGTATCAGATCCTGTACACCTGCAGGGAGCTGCTTTGTCCTGCTCTCAGAAATTATCTGTACAATTCCTTTACAATTTTTTTTGAATGATTCTGTGGGACTTGAATGAACCATCCCACAGTAGGTTCCCCCATGTGGTACAATGACACGACCAGAAAGGCAAAGATATTTTTGACTGAGCAAAAAAAAAAATGCCCTATATCTAAAGACCCAGGACAATGGACTTGATAGAAAGGGATCACAATGACCTACATGTCTCTTATAACTACATAGCTCATTCAGGGTACAGGAAGTCAGATGTATAAATAAGGAAATGTGTCCCCTCACTAGACAATCAGCTATTAACATTATTTATATTTTCCACCATATGGCCAGCAATACACAGCATACACAGTATATACAGAATATAAATGTAGAGCAATAGACCCCCCCCTGCTTTTCCAGAGGTTATTATTAACTCACCAATAGTTAGTTCATTAATTCACTAGGAACACAATATATAGCGATACAAATATAGTCATCTGAGAAAAAGATTAATGACATTTTATAGCTGCTATGTTTATGAAATGTGATTTAATTTAGAGATATCAGCAGTCTCTAGAATTGTTTTTTTTTTGTTTGGGTGACAAAATTTATATATCTACATGATATAACACGTGCGCACAAGGTCTTTCCTCTACAGTTTTCACAAGTTTCAGTGCCCTGAGAAGCTCCCTTGGAAGGCTCATCTTCCTTGTTACATAAATGCATTTAAGAGACATGCCACTGAGATTTCCCACATGTCGTGGGAAACATGAGACAAGACACTGAGATCCCTCTTTGGCGCTCATGCTCTGTATTCTGGGACTGCGTGAGAAGTCGGCTTCATATATGGACCCTTGATGACCTTATGGTAGATAATACCTTCCTACCTGATATTAAAGCAAAGGATTAATGAAGGCAGATACATATGCTGGAGCACATGAGAGGAGGGCTTGGTGGGCTAGCAGCTGTGTAAGATCTCAGACCTTTCTGAGTTACTGACAAGTGCTCAGATCCAAAAATACTACCCTGGACCACTACCAAACATGCACTCCCACTGCAGGGTCACACACTGAGTCAATATAGATGAACACAAATATGGACAGTTATCCATAAACAACTAGTACTCCATGTGACTAAATTCATCTTCCTCGCTTCCTTGTGAATTAATATAATGTACTTGCACAAAACAAAATGGTTTAGGGTTAATCAAATAAAAAAACACCAGGAGAATAATTGTCATATTTTCACAAATTTATTTTCAGATGATATTCTGTGATGACACAGAATAACATATATTTAAAGCTTGAAACTATACAAGAATAAGAAGGCAAGAATTATTGAGAATAATCCAGATATTTTCTTTTCAAGAGTTTGTGCTATGCAGCATTGAGTGTATAAGGTGAAAAACAAGAGAAACCCAAGATACGTAACAATATAAAAAGGGAAGGGTATCATTGATTTTCTTTTTACAAAGATTACAGCAGATAAAATACAAATATAGACATCAGGTACTACATAATATAATTACAAACAGACAATTTAGACATTGTCTAAGTGCACTAGTGGACTTCAAATGAGTCAGTCAATGTATCGCTACATTTTGTCTTGATGCAGTTATTACAGTGTGAAAATGGCATTCATCTGATGCAAAACAACGTGTGATATACTGCTAAATACATCATTCCACTAATGCTGCCATGTAATGATACTGAAATGATGATGATCCTTAATTACATATTAGCTTATTTCTTCCATGGTTTAAGCTCATGTGTATCTGCTTCATTACCATTACATCCACATGAATGCTACTGACCCCTTTACTTTCCTGGCTGAGGTGTGTGAGGTGAGAGAGAATAAGGACCTTGTATACCCTCAATGTGTTGTTCTAAAAGCTACTGTGGGTATTAATAACTAAACTAATACTACTACTAATAACTAATAACTAAAGCATTTCAAAAGCTGGGTCGCTGCCTTCTGTATGTGTATCTGGTTGGTGAGACAATTGTTTATGTATGTATGTGTAAAGCACCAGTGTATGTTGCCTGAAAGTTTCATTAGCACAGAGACAAACGGACAGAAAGACAGATGTTTTTAATGCTTTGTCATGCCTGAGCCGTTCACGTTGAGGTCGTTAAAGTGTGCTTTCTTAGTCTTCTCAGCCTGTGGCTTTGGTTTTTCTCTGTGGAAATTACAAAACAGACACAAACAGACATGTAGCCACAGTTTAATAGCCAATTAACGGTGATATCATTCCATGAAAGCATATGACCCTGTTATCAGTGTCTCTCCCTTGTTTGTCATTTGATCCTGAACTGCTGATTCTGGTCTGTCTTCACCAGTGCATGGGCTTCAAGTATGGGTTTCATACTACTGACCTGTGGGCCTGCTCAGGGCCAGTGAGGGCCGCCCGGTGTGCAGCACGGGGCTTTGGTGCCTCCAGGCGAGACATGGGGACAGATGGTTGAAACTTGGACACCTCACGCTGCCACTCTTCGTCAAAAGACTGTGCCTCAGCTGGCAGAGGGGAAAGTCAGGGGTCAGCATCATGTTAGGCATCATTCTGTGGATTGATGGGCAATGACCCTGACAGTGGCACAGCCTTGGAAATTAAACCTTGTTTTGCAGAGGGGAGGAATGATAACTGTGGCATATGGACTGGTTCAAGTGTGGTAACTTTTTGAACCATAAGAGTAGCGGGACTCTTTTTGTGATGAATTTAAAGCAGATTCAATCCTTTTGCTCTCGATATTACCCTCTCTTATCAGGTTCGTAAAGCTGAGAGACACACTGCTCCTGCATGCTCAAGCATGATTCTGGCAATCATAGCACTTTGAGACAGACAGAGTGGGTGTGAGCTATTTTTTAAAAATCCTTTGAATGGTAAGAATCTGACCACATCCTACTACATCATTGATTGGAGCCATAGAAATCTGAAGTGCGAAACATAGTATCACCTGTAACAAAACACTATCTAGAAACTCAGGAAGGGAAAGGTTTCAGAATGTTTTGGGGTGTATATCATTTGTTGTGGGCAAGGATTGTGGGTATTAAGGTGAGGCTAGCGGGCCACAGTACAGGGAAGTCACAACAACAACAACGGCGTTCAAAGAGAATACACAGCTATGCTAAACAGGTGACTGACAAGGTCTGTTCGAAGACACAGGTGACTTCCGGCATTGTTTCTTTTATTATTCCATATTGTCCTTGTTTGCCACCTACTTTCAGTGCCTGTGATGGCTTTATGGATGCCAGTTACCTCAGCCTCAAGCTAGACGCTGTTTCAAGGTTGTGAGCTCTAGATGCTGAAGATGAGTAACAAGTATTAGGGTGTGAACTTCCCTAACTGAAGGGGAGGAGGACAGGACTAGCAATACACTTTACTATCTCAAGACAAAAGGTTTTGTTGCTTTAACATACATTCATCCATATTCTGGAAGTCCTGGTTGAACTCCCTCTCTCCTGACTTCTTGTTGTGTTTCTTCTCCACAACATGTCCTCTGTCCTGGATATGGTGACCAATGGATATCTTCTCCAGACCACTCTCGGAGTCCTTCAACGCTTGCCGGGTCTCCTTGATCTGGAAAGCCAATCAGAAATAGTCATTACACACAGGTGGCCAATGAAAAAGGGTCACGATGCAGCGATTAGCAATCAACATGCATAATTCTTTTGCCCTTTATAGAAGTATCACCATACTCACTCAAAAAGGACTGAGTGGAACTGAGACGTCTATAGACAGATTTACTTCTCACAGCTCACTGCACTGAACTGTGCTGTAATGTGCAAGTTAAACTATGACGTAATACAGTGTAATGTATCTGATGGAGTACGTACCCCTCCAGGGGCACGGCGTGTTTGTGAGGACGCCTGGAAGACCTTGGGAGGCTCATTTCCAACCTTGGAATAAGTCATAACTGACGAGGAGCTGAATGAGTGGGTGTTGGGTGAATCTGTAGACAGGTTCTCCTGCAGAGTTTGCACACACAATACACATACACACAGTGTTAAGTAACTATAGTATGTGTAACTAGAGTACGTGCCAGTCTGAGGTAGTGCCAAAATAGTATAATAATAGTATAATAATACAAATCGTTATATGAGTAAACTCACAAAGTTTCTGTGCATGTCTTCCATCCTGCTCCTCATGCTCCACATGTTGTCGAACATGCTGAAGGGGTTCCTCACGTCCATGCCCTACACAAACACAGCAGTGAGCTCACTCATATGAAAAGAGCAGCCAGAAGATCTGAAGGGCTGGGCTCAATATGCCACTTGGACGCTAGGCATTATCAGCTCATAAAACAACTCCATCATGTTTAGACACATACATGCACAGAGTACAGTACGCTATATGTGTCTTAAACTATTGTATACATGGCATTCACAGTTGCTCACTTCACCACGTGACCTAGTAACATTTACATCAAAACAAGGTATCAAACCCAGCTTGGCTATATTATATTATGTTTTTATATAAGCTGTTTAGAGCATTGCTTGCATGCATGTGGCAAATAGGAGACTCTTTAAACGATCAGCCAAGAATATCACAATAAGATGTCAACCGTGCAGGCATCTCTGACACATAAAATTCATTCACATTTAGCATATGCTGATATTCTATATCTCCTGAATGGACAAAGCTTTTAGGATACAGAAATATGCCCCAGGTTTCAGTTTCCCAAAGGATTGTCTTAGCTAATGAGATAATCTGAGTTCTGTGGAAGTCAATGGAACAAGGATAAATATAGTTAAATATAGTTTTTGTTAAACCCAGAGAGCATCCATTGGTCACTTTACACCCCACTGACCACTTCACAAGACATATGCTTAGGTCAATAAGAAATGGATTGGGGGAATCAGAGCATGTCCTTGGCCAATTTGGGTTTAAAACCTATATGGTAATATAGCGCAACAGCAGAGAACTCTACTGTCCGAGCTGTCAACACTGCCAATGGGCAACAAAGACGGGCTCATCCCCAGAGGATACAATACAATATCA
>CABFOQ010021779.1:0-11437 GCA_900660455.1 Gephyroberyx darwinii | reverse complement strand
GAGAGATGAGGAATGTATAAGCAACCCTTTCCTGGGGCTCATACGGTACAACCACTAAACTGCATCCAACTTTAGCTCCGACACACACACACACACACACACACACACACACACACACACACACACACACACACACACACACAGCATAGGCCTACACTAACCTGTAGTCTAGATCTTTCGGCCAGGTAGGAGCTGATACACTGCTCTCCTCTCCCTCTGTCGCATGGTTTGGTGCTGAGGAAGCCGTACAGCAGCCAGGCGGTGTGGAGCATATAAACCACAAACACCCCGAGGAGGACCTTAGTGATGGAGGTCCTCTTACCCCCGCTGTCCCCGTCTTTGGAGTAACACGACGGGAACATGGCTACGAAGAGCTGAAGCTATACAGTATGGCTTAGGTGACCAAATGCCAGCACCAAAAAACAGCTTTTTGAATGGTTACGATAACCTAAAATACCAAAACCTAAAGTAGTCGAAGCGTATGATAGAAGTAAATAAGGACTACAATAAAAATGTCAACATAATAAAGCCCCTTGCTTCCCCCTGCGACAGCATCCTTCCGGTCCAGATCTGATCTGCAGCCAGAGGAAAGATGCTGATGCTGAGGATGGACAAAAAAACGTTTCATTGGCTATGTCTGCACTTGTCCGTGACGTGTTTGACGTAATATCTAACGGTTATAAAACAAAAGAACGGATAAAGATGGCTTGCAACTTCGTTGCGAGAAGTCGCATCACATCCAAACAGCAGCAACATTTTATTCTACAGTTAGTTTAGCCGACCGGCACAGGTGGGAAGATAAACAGCTGTGCGTCTTAACTAATAGCGCATCAAGCCCATAACATATCTTAAAGTAAGATGCTCCTCTGTGCTTGATTTGTTGAGAAGTTTGTTCTCTCCATGACAATTTGGGAAGATCGTTAAGTATCAACTTGGCATTCTTGGATTTGATATGCACACACGGTCTTCTGCAGATATCTTTATTTAAGGTTAAATTGGCTCAAATGACATAGAAAGTATTGTTAACATCCAGAGCTATATATTTATACGGCTATGTCCTCTCTCAGTGAGCCAAACTTTACAGGCTGGTAAATTGGCCTGTTCTTTTTTGTTTTGTTTTTAACAAGTATGAGTGATTTATCTTTTACTTATACTATCTTTGGCAAACTCGACGTCTCACCGCGGTGCATTGTGGCCAAGTACAGTACTCTGATGTTCCCCTGTTGCTTGTACTTGTCATCTTGTTAACTTGGAGTGTCTTTTCGGACTAAACAACTTTATGTGTTGTTTTACAACAGTCTGTAGTTAGAGGCAAGTAACTGACGTGTGTAACTTTGTCTCTAATGTACGCGAACGATTGTCACAACGATTTTATTACTGCATAAGTTGTCTCTGGGTGCTAGCAGCTAACTAGCTAACATGCTGCACAACTGTGATGACAACATTGTGAGGAAAATAACGTTAGATAATGTGACTGCGTGTTGGGCATAGCTAAACGATTGGAAGGTAACGTTGTTGTAGCTGAAACTAAGGGAACTTTCATCTATCTATGTTAATAGTTAGCTTGTCTTATCCTGTGTTATGACTCTATTGCTCTTCACTCCTGGTGCAACTGCGGAACTGGACTGTCTCGTCTAACAATCCACCTTACGTCTGATGGACAGCTCAAGGGCACGTTAGAAGTTAGGTTTTTACAGAGTTGGCTTCACAGAGTGACAGAAGCCTCCCTCTCCAGTGTGGTTCCAACCTTTGTTGTGGTAAGACACACACCAAGCCCACTTGCCAAAAGCATCTTAGTGGTCACTGTCCAGTAATTTTGACTGCACCCATCCCTTCCACATTCATTTCTAATGGAGACTAAAGTTACCCTGCCTTTTTCCCAGCATCATTCCTTGCTTTTTGTGTTCCCCTCATTGCTGTAGGAGTGGTGACTATCAGCGGTCCAAAACTAGTATGATAGCCTATGTGAAGACTCTGTGTTGTGTTGGTGTGCAGGCATAGGCAATGGATATGAGGCTAAGGAGGGTGCTGCTGACCAGCTGTATGTATTGCAATAGGATATATCTGCCATTTGGTGGAAACTTTTACCCAAAGCGCCTTATAAGTACTGTAAGTTCATACATTTCTAGCGCAAGTGGGAATCGAACCCCTGCCCATGGCAGCATGAGTACAATGCTCTACCCATTGAACTACACAGTACCACTTAGCAGGGGAAAGCTGGGATGGTACAGCAAGAGCTACAGTAATGTTAGAATAACCGGCTGTTGCAATCAAGCATCATCTGTATTAAGATGTCAACTAGCAAGACCTCAGTCTGCTGCGATGAGAAAGGAGATACTGCTGCAAGGAGGCACAAAATGGCATGGTAAGGATCAGGTGTTGTCAACTTAGTGAACGGCTTGGTGTTGACAGGTGATTCGTAAAACACATGATTCACTTTTACCTTATTCTATATTCTTACTGTCAAACATAGAGTTTCTATCTTGCCCACTGTAGTACTCAGCATTATTTTGCATTTCAATGTGTGTGTATGTACTAGCCTATAGTTTTTCTATTTTTGAACTCTATGGGAATATGAGAAGCGGGAAAGGACTGCTACAGACCAAACCTTTAGCTCTGTCAATGTGCCATTCAAGGTTAAATTCACAACTCAGACACTTGTTTACTTGTACCCATCTATTCTAACCATGTACTCTATACTGCTTCAGAGTAATTCATAACCAAACTATGTCACAGCTGTGAAGAAAACCTGAATACCATAGAGTCCAGTGATGTGTGTTGGTGTCAGGCATCCATAAATTATTTCACTGCAAGATTTTTTTCTACGTACTTTATTGAATATAATCTTAATCTGTCCAATGGCCTTTGGTCCATGAACAAAAAGGCAAAGATAGGGCTGAAAATCCTCTCATACTGAAGTTGGCAATCTTTCCTTTAACACATAGTCATGCTACCATTTCTTTTCCAAAACAATGAGCATCAAGCCAAAAGAATAAACTGTCCAAATAATGATGGAGCCCAGTGGATCCATCTGAATGTTCTGTATAGGTGTGGTTGTCAACAGAACATTGTTGCTGTGTCTAAAGCTATCTCTCTGTTCTATTGTATTCTGTTCTAAAGCTGTGGTTGAGGAAGGTACGTTAATTTAACATTGTACTGTAGCTGAGCTTTGTCACTATTCTATTCTATTCTACTATTATCTCTAGCTGAGACTGAAGACTGCACGTGTTAGCTGTCCATTGTAATGTAGCTGTGTCCAAGGCCATGTCTCGTCTTACATGTAAGTAAGTAAGACATAGTTTTTCCTGACATGATTTTCTTTAAAACAGTGTCCCTCAATCGCCACAGAGTGACAGAAGCCTCCCTCTCCAGTGTGGCTCCAACTTTTGTTGTGGTAAGACACACACCAAGCCCATTTCGCCAAAAGCATCTTAGTGGTCACTGGCCAGTAACAGGTACTTTGTATTCAGGACCAGGACATAGCTTGGCAGGACAGTAAATAAATCCAGCGATGTGAGAGACCTAATGTATATCTCAAGGCCTAGTACGGATCCACAGCAATGCGGTTAATATTTAATATGATCCCATCACACAGATTGCTTTAAAATCTTAATTGTAATTGAGGAGTTAGTCTCACCAGGAAGAAATGAACTTAATGGCGAGTTATCAGTTATATAGCCAGTAATTAAAACAGATAACCACATGGATAACCAAACATCTACTAGTCCATAGTCAAACATTTTATGTATTTCGATGCAGCAAAACTGTGGTGGTTTTGAACAATAGTGATTATTTTCAATCTCCCATTTATTTTTTTATTTATTTCACAGATGAAGTTTGACAAGGAAGGAAATGTGACATCATTTGGTAAGTGTTGGGATATCGTCCATTGGCTAGTCGTTTGTCTTTGATTATTTATTTTTTTGAGCAATGTGTTATTATTTGATAGAGCTGTAAAATTGTCTATGCGTGAAGTTATGAGTAAAAGCAAAATGGAGTTCCTCTCAATTTTCATGATGACGAGAGATTCTGTTGTTAAGACTGACGTTGGGTTATGTCCTGTGATGTGACCACTAGCACCCGAGTGTAGGTATCTTTTTCAATTTACTCATTGTGGGCACTTTTAAAACCTAACCGTGGGCAGTTGGACACATCCGTACATCTGTCCTCTTCGTTGCTGTGTGTTTGTAGGATGTCCCGTGGTGTGACAAGTTTACCTTGTCTTTGTGTTTGCAATGTTTGTTGCCCTGCAATGTGAGCTCTGGCATCGCAGTTTTTATTACGAAAAAGCCAAGAGCAGTGAGATGATATTTGTTGTGACCTCTGTCTTTGATATGCCCCCTTTCTTTGCTTTACTCCTGTTCTGCGTTGTGAGCTCAAGAATGTACAAATAGAAAAGATACCTGTACATTGGTGTGCATAGCATTCACTCTCTCTGCTCTTCTTTTGGGTGTGGCATTTTCTTTTTCCCCATCCTGTAACGTGTGTTTGTTGTCCTGTGGTGTGACCTCTTGCAGAGAAGAAGAAAACAGAGCTGTGCCAGGAGTTAAGTCTTCAAGCCAGAGACCTGCGCTTTCAGCACAGCACCAGCCTTACTGCTAGAAATAACTGCATTATCATACGTATGGAGGTAGGTACTTTCTCTTACATGCACACCTTACTGCACCATCATATGCATGTAGGCAGAGTACGATTGTACAGGGGGACTTACAAATGTGTAGATCGTAACTTCAACAAAAGGCATTTAGCATTGGTTGCTAAACCTGTCTGTAAGTTATAAATGATGTCATCTGAAGGATAATTCCATGTAGTGTTAAATATAGTTCAGTAAATTATGGATAGGAAAAATAGGACAAAATGAGCAGCCTAGAGCCTCAAGGATACTGTCAGGAAATTATTTTTTTTAAAGTTTGAAAGTTATTTCATATATTTGTTAAAGTGATACTGCATTTTATGAATTCAAAACAAATATCTAATGAACTAAAAGCCATTGCAAAAACCCGTCTTGGGGAATCAGTTACAGACAAAGCCAGACAAAATAGAGTTCTGATGTTGTACAGCGAAAATGGCGCTTTCAATCATGTCATCACACGCTCCTTCCCCTGGCGCATCACTTCCCCCATCCTTAACGACATTCCTTGGCCGACGCCACAGTAGCATGTCCTCCGGAGGGCGTGGTGGAGAAGGTGAAGTAGAAGAAGCAATAGTCGTCATCCATGAATTTACACAAGGGAATAGGCGATAGATCTTCTTTGGTCTCCACCATTGCCATAGTCAAGTAGCCACACTCTTCGTCACACCTGATGGTGGATGAGAGAACACAATCAATTTTTTCAGCTGGAAATGGATATTTAAGGCAAAAGAAAGAAAACATTGTTTTGCACCCCAATTAATCAAAAAACATTATCAGTATTAGAAGCATTAAATGTAATGGCTAGTCCTATAGTCCTGTATTGAACTAGCTTGCAGTTAGTGATACCCATTGTTTTCAATAATCAATGCTAACATGCCATTTTTTGGATCGAGATAGTCTTTGCCCCACGATGTGAAGAGCAATAATCAATTCAAAATGTCATGGTATCCATTTCAAGAGTGTGTGAGTGAATTTCTTGAGAAAGGCAGATTAGTAAGTTCTAGCTGAAAGAAAAGTGTATTCATTTAATGTGAATTCATACCACTTGATGCATATCATGGCAGCACCTTATGATGAAAGCAACTCATTCTTACTTGTCCTTCTTACTCCCCGTCCCGAACGCCCGACACTCCACACACTCTCTGTTCGGATGGCATACACCTTCGCAAGTAGCGCAGGTCTCACAGGTTGGGCCAGCGTGATGTGGCGTTGTGCATCTGCACCTCCCGCATTCACAATTCCCTCTCCCGTTACACAGCTGCTTGTTGGTTGCCATACAGGAAGCAGTATCCAGTGAGCAGCTGCAGGCTTCACCGGTCCAGTCAGCATCACAGACACACATCCCACACTCACACCTCCCGTGGCCTCCACACATCCTGTTACACAAAATTGGTAACCTTTTAAATACAGCTCCTTATTTCTGTCAAGTTAAACAATAAGACAATATAACGTGGTGAATTATAAGTTGTTTAACAGAAACTACTAAATACTCCAAAGAGTGAAACCAGTTTTCTCAAACTATAATCACATACTGGCCAGA
Source organism: Gephyroberyx darwinii (assembly GCA_900660455.1). Lineage (NCBI taxonomy): Eukaryota > Metazoa > Chordata > Actinopteri > Trachichthyiformes > Trachichthyidae > Gephyroberyx > Gephyroberyx darwinii. The sequence goes on along the minus strand of CABFOQ010021779.1, from coordinate 5,264 downwards.
TGCTATTCAGTCAAGATAAGGTATGTTAGGCTTGTTGATAGCAACAGCGCCCGCTGAGACCAATGTTGGATTTTGTTACTGTCTGATTATAGTGTAAAAATGGATGCACTTAAGTGTTGCTTATTAGTCTTCACATACGCGTTGTTGGAGCGTGGACAGTCAAAGTTCGAGCACTCGCAGAACTTTCCACTGTATCTTGCGTTCGGGTATTCTGGCACGCGACATTCACAGGACCCTGCCACACAGTCCCCCCTACCGCTACACACAGGGTCATTTGGGCCTGAGCGACAGTTGTCATCATTCCATGAAAAAAAAGATTCAGATGATGTCTGGCAGTGTTGTCCAAGGTAAGGCTCGTTGCACTTACACTGGCCACACACCAGAGTGCCGTGGCCACTGCAGGCAGGGCTGTTTTCCACACGATCTTTTTCGCAATCACACAGACCTGGGTGAAGATAATTTCAAAAGACCATCTTGACATTTTCTGCACAAGCCAGTTTTCACATTTTCAGAGAAAAGTTTGTACGTTTGTCCTCTGCTGCCATCTTGTTAGCATTGGCAGAATTCTATTCCGATACTAAGGCTGCCCACCTTAGCTCACTGTCTAGATACTTAGGCTTAAAATGTTACTTTCCCACTACTTACAGTGTCTTTTTCAGTGTGTATTTTAACCCTGACTCTGCAGTCGTACTCACACTCCGATGTTAGCTCTAGCTCCAAACTCAGTGAGAAGCCTCTGGGTGTGATTTGGACTGACCAGGATCCAGTGCTGTTCTGCTTCTGGTTTGGGTTGTGGTTGTTACTTTCATTGAAACACTGGGTAGCCTCCACATTGACCTAGAGAAATTATGGTTTATTATTTTGATCATATTATTGATTTGTATTAACTGGGTACAAGAGACTAGCAGCACCTCGTTGTTCCCAATGTTTGTATATTGCATATGTCAATGATAAGTATGCTGACCTGTATGACCAGGGGGTTTCCATTAGAGATGCTGTCAAATGTAATGTTGACTCCTGCTGGCAGGGGGCTGGTGTCCAGGGTCAGCTCTGTGACTGGCTGGTCTAAGATGATCGTTAGAGGGAAGGACTGTCCCACACCAGGCCTCAAACTAACTTTGAGCGCCTGGGGCTGAAGGAAAACAGCATCTGTTGGCTCATTTCTGCAGAGGTTCAATAGTGATCAGCATAAAAATGAACATCTTAGAAGCCATTTGGGTCTCCTGTAGTCTAAGATATAATCTTTTTTTTCTGCAGTCTAACTTGGGTTGAGTTGGTGACTCTATGGCATATCACTTCTCTATTGCAGCCCCCCTTTGTGATTTAGGCTGATTTAGATGTATTTTGACCTAAAAAAAGACTTTAGAAAAGGCCACCTACCTGCTGTCATTCCTGACAACCTGCACACCACCCTTAGGGTGATAGATATGTCTTTTACTACAGCCTATATCCCACAGCACCGTCCGGGTATGGCAGTGAATACCAGACCCAGGGCCTGAGCACCAAGCACACTCCGGGCCAGCCTGGATGCACTCACTGCAGCTGGAGGCAAACGTGGGGCATGTGTGAGTTTTGGCCCAGAGTAAACCCAGCAGCAGGCAGAGAGAGAGCAGCTTCATAGCCATCCTGCAGTTACAATTTACCATTAAGATGATGTTCATTAAGCTAGCAATTTAGTTGTCCAAATGTAAATAAAAACTGAAAATCATTTGCTAACAATAGAAAACCCATTCTCATAATTTCCGGTGTTACCATGACATTTTTAATATAGTTTTTCTTTGTGACATTATAAAAATCAAAATATCAAAAAAGTTGGTAATGGCATCTTGAAAATTTAACATTGCACTGACATCCTTCTAGCACAATTTACTATTTAATGTATGAATTAGTAGAATGAGCTAGGATTTCCCATTGTATCCCATAGTAAATCAGCCTAGTAACAAACAAAAGCAAGGGACAGCAACACAATACTAAGAGGACTAAACAAGATTGTTTGGTAAATTAGGGTGGGGAGTTACAATTTGAAGATGAGTGTCCAACCGAAACGTATAATCAATCATGTAAAAGTGGCATTTTTACTATGATAAAGAAAATTCACAATACCATTTTCACATTTACCATTGTTTGTTTATGCAGTTTGTTATGTAATGTGTGCATAACATTTGCACACCATTTAGAAAATGCTTCCAAAATTAGATAACTCATCAGTACCTTTGGGTATCTTAAGCACAGAACTAATATGATCAAATATAATAATAATAATTGTGATAAACCTTGATCTGTATAATAGTTCTCCAAAAACAATCTACACAGTGCTTAACGGTAGTTATGTTACTATAACTCTAGTTCTATGATCGTAGGCAAGCCGTTTAGGCTTCGCCTTATGGGCTATGCTCGTGCGCGTGCGCGCGAAGCCTACGAGAAATAGAACAGGCAAAGATGAAAACTGGGCATAGTCTTAATAAATCATCAATTTAAAAAAAAAAAAGAACAGAAAACAACAAACTAAAACAAATGAAACACAAATAAAACAAAATGCCGATACATCACCTGAAACCTGGGATATGTATTGAATACTTCCCTTGCTGTTGCTGCTGCTACTTATACTAATCGCGTCTGCGGACTCTGCACTTTGGCAGGCACACTTCAGTCAGAGATACTGCAAACAGTTGAAACATTGACTGGGTCTGAATGGAGCTCGTTTAAAGAGTCAAGTGTTCCAGTTTTTACTTTGTGGCACTAAATGTGTTGCCAGGTGAAAGTTGGGATTCTCATCTTTTGTAGTCAAACTAAGCGAAATGAAAGTCGGCCCCAAGTTGATCTTAGTTCAAGCAGTTTAATACACACGTATGGATAGAGATGAACATCACCAAACAAGGCAAAGAGTCTGTCTAACAAAGGAACAGCAGGATCTTATATAGGGTCAATGTATACATTCCTAAGACATGACTTCATCCCTGGCTGGATATCTTCTCCATATGTGTCTCGGGGACCCCGACTCATGGATGTCTCCACACAGCCCTGAGACCCTTCCAGTCCTAATACCAGATGTTTCTTCCTTCAGTATCCCCTACAGACAGTGTACATAGTTCAACCATTTATGAATGGTCAAAAGATATATATATACTGAATATAAATGATGCAAAGTGAATATGAATGAGTTAATATACAATGATACAAGCATACATGGCACATTCATCATATTTAATGTAATTATCATGTCTATAAATTCACCAATCACCAGATATTATAAAAACCAAATTTCTGATCAATCAATTAGCCAAAATGAAGTTGTAGGTAAAAGTACCTGAATCATCAGCTCCTGACTAGTGCAACAATTTTGGCTCTAGAAAACTAAAACTTGTTCTTGGTTTCAAAACCACTAGAGTTCACCAGAGGTTTTCATTGATTGGGCCTGTGCCTTCAAATATTTACTTAATTAAGTTAGCTGTGTGGCCCTCAGTCGTACACATATAAGCATGTACACACACATACTGTACACCTCCATATTATAAGGGTAATAAAATGTCATAATCATAAGCCTATTGATTAAAGCCATGGATCAATTTCGAGACATTGAAGTCATTTCAAACTTTCAGGCACTTTTGAAAGGACCCTTTTTCATTTTTCATCATATAATAGAACATCATATGGTCTTTGATAAATAGCCTGAAAATGAAGATGACATTCGATACTTTGTAAGAGTACAGATCCAATATTGTGTCAAAAAATGTAATCAGAATGATCTCCCCCCCCCCACAGTTTTTGAAAGCCGTAGTGACCCCCCAGTGCCTTTTGGTGTTGGATTTCCGTGGCCTTGGTTTGGAGCGTTGGTTGGTACTAGAGCTAGCCCAGCAGCTAGCATCTCAAACACACTCTCTGCCCTTCGAATTCAGGGCACTGGAGGCCATACTGCAGTACAGGGTAAGTGTGTGTGGTGTGTGTGTCTGTGGTCTGAGCTTGACAAAAACAAGCCTTTTGAATTGAGCACACTGAGGGGAAACGAGGCTGTGCTCCAACCCTTGGTAAACTGTGTGTGCGGGTGTGTGTCTGTGTCTGTCTCCAATAGGTTAACACTCTCCAAGCCCAGTTGAACGAGGTCCATCCAGTAATACTCGACACATTGGAATCCCTAGTGGATCCTAAACTCCTTTCTGCTGATAGAAGTAAACTACATGTGCTGCTACAGAACAGCAAGAGGTAACATGCACACACTCACAAGTAAACACAAGCACACACACCTCGCTGGATTGTTCTATTGGTATATTGATAGAGTTGAGTAACTGGGTTGGTGTCTATGGGACTTACCTTACTTGTCAAACAGAAAATTCAGTCTCCATTGGGGAGTATGTTTCTCCTACTTTAGTTTACCGTCTCTCTCCTGCCCTTTCTGTGTCTCTGTCAGTTTATCAGAGTTAGAGACAGACATAAAGGTGTTCAAGGATTCCTTGTTGAAGATTTTGGATGAAGACGAGATCATTGAAGAACTCTGTCTCACCAAGTGGACAGACCCAAGAGTTTTGTATGTTACACACACACACACACACACACACACACACACACACACACACACACACACACACACACACACACACACTTTGTTGTTTTAAGATAATTGCTTTTTGCCAAACTCTTTGGGACTTGAAAGCAGCATCACCTAAAATCTAAAAATCCAATCTGTGATTGCAATGTGGTGCCCTTTGTTGAAACATCGACACCCCACCACTGATTTGGTTTACATACTGATTTATGGATTTTTCACTCATATTTCACACATATTTGTTATACAGTTAAATGCACCTTTGAGTTATTATGGGCCAAGAAAGTTCCAGAAATTTGTACTTTCCTTCTGTCTGTCGGCTTGCCTTTCTAGTGAGGAGAGCAGTCTGGGTATTGACCATGCTGAGGAGATGGAGCTCTTGTTGGAGAATTACTACATGCAGGTAGCACTTCCTATCCAAAACCAAAAACAAATCCCAACCAGATCTGAGACCATTTCACTTTTCCATATAAATGCTTAAAAACAAGCACGATAAGGTTTCCACACCAGCCTGTCGATAAACATGGATTGAACTCTACAGGGCATTGACCCCAGTGACTGACCGACTGAGCATATATATATACTAGGTCACATTTGATGTACATGTAATGTACTTGGCTGATAAAAGTCTGTGTGTGGTCTGGTTGTGATTGGAAACTGCTCCATGGAGGCTGAAGAGCTGGGCAACAAGACCAGAGAGCTGAAAGGGCTGATAGACGACTCT
>CABFOQ010021778.1:9907-25482 GCA_900660455.1 Gephyroberyx darwinii | reverse complement strand
TGAAAACTAACTAACTAATGATTATTATGTGGAACAAATGTATGGAGTCTGGTTCACTGCCTGGTGTGAATACATGAAAGGCTTTCTTGCGTCCATGAAGCACATGTGCAGAATAATAATCCCACCTCTTTTGTCAGACAAACATGTATGCTAATCCAGTGTCTTCCTCAAGTGTCAAAACAGAAACTGAGACGGGCTATATTTAGAATGAGAAGCTATTTCCTCATTCTCCTGTGGTTTCTGTGTAGGGGTCCTCTCAGACTTGGTGGTTGGAAGAAAGATCCATAAAGACATTTTTGATTTCACCGTTATGTAAATGCGGCAAACCGATTTCCAACCACCTCACCGTGTTTTTCAGTTCTGCTGATTTATTTGTTTTTATTATTATTATTATTATTATTATTATTATTATTATTATTATTATTATCTGCTTATTATTTCCAATTCACACAATGTACAACAATATTGGCATACTGATGTCCAGTTGCTGATTTAAGCTCAAATTTGATAGCTGCAGCGCTATTATTGCTGACAAATGAGGAAATGATGGTGTAGGGTTAGTATGTAAACAGGGTGATACAAAGAATTACACGTAAGAATTACACCAGAGATGTTAAGGATCCCCCTACCACCAGCAAAAAGGCCCACCATTGTGCAAGTCCTAGGCTAAAATACTGTGTAGAAGAATCCATTATCTTTAACTACAGGGGAGCCTGAATTACTAGGCAAATAACATTTGATACAGATATATTGGCCTATATCTCCTGGCTTCACAGTCTCTTCACAAAATCAACATGAAATACACAAACAACAAAGAAAACTCAACTATCATGATAGAAAGACAAAAGAAAATAAACTACATAAACAAACCCATTCTAACCCCCCTCCCAATTCAGCCCACATGGTAAAGTCCAAATGAGACCAATCAGCAGCAGCATCTACACATTGCGCGCGCTAGGATGTTGACACTGCCACAAAGCCTGGCCTCAATCAGGAAGTGGACCTCAGAGGAAAACAAGGTTAAAACAAACCAAAACCATGTACAAAATAAATAAAGTACTCTTAATCTGAATAACCAAATAAAGTAAATTGTTCAACTGAAATGGGCCCTTTTCCTGTAGAAACACATCAAAATGAGAATATGAAATAAGCCATAATAATAATTAAACTATATAGCTTAAAAATAGTGAATGTGTAGTGGCTGTTCACCTGAGAGTTGAGGGTGTAGATTTCTCACCCTCACACCAACAACCAACTTATTACAGAACAGTGATGGCCTTCAGGTGACTAGTTTGGACACAGCAGGCCCTCCTCCTCCTCTTCCTCCTCCTCCTCCTCCATTTGAAACTAAAACTTTGTTTGTGTGTGTCTCTTGCAGGAAAAAGAGGAGCGCTACCTAATGCTTTTCCCCAATGTCCTGGTTATGCTCTCTGCCAGTCCCCGGATGAGTGGCTTTATCTATCAGGTGAGCTACAACATGTTTCCCCTGTCCCAGTCCTTTTAGGGAGTTTTTAGTCATCTGTTTTGGACACACAACTCCAAATCACTTCTCATAGATTACAGTTTTCATCAAGTCATCAATGTTCATTTTTCATATCATGTCTCGTCAGCCCTTTCCCCCCTCTCCTCATTTTAAAAGTGACAACAAGACATAGTACATATCTTGTACCTATGTCAAGGGGTCTTATTTCCTCTGTTTCACTCTCTTCAGGGAAGACTGTCTCTGACTGGCACCACAGTAACTAGACAGGCAGAGGATGCAGAAAATGCCCACTATGCCTTTGACATCACAGGTTTGTATCTGATGCCCTGAAGGAGCCCATGAATGCGTCCCTCTAGTCAGCAGTACAGTACGATAGAGGTTATTGCGGAGATGTGGCACTGTAACAATGATTAGTCACCCAATAAAAAGTAAAAGTATCCTAGATCAAAGCATTAGCTGATGGAGAACGAGGAGTCAAAGCTCCATGGTTCCGCCTTGCTTCCTGTTCGGCCTTCTACCTACATGTTCTGCTCCAATCACAGTCATTCAGATTTCAGCACTCTTGAACCTTTCCTCACACATTCATCAGTGTGCAAATTTACCCAGAACAATAAAAGTTCCTCAGGCTGTAGTGGATTTATTTCACTATTTGTGTGTGCGTGTGTGTGTGTGTGTGTGTGTGTGCACTGCAGGGAGTATGATCGACCGTATCACAGTGTTCTGCAGTAACCCCCAGGAGTTACAGGAGTGGCTAGAGCACCTCCAGCCCTTTACCAAAGGAGGTAGCCCTGCAGGCACCATCTTAAAGGTGAGGACACACACAGTATACCGTAAAAAAAACCTCATCACAAAGACAAGGAGATAGTGCATCTCGGCTTCATCACGTGAGCGCTGCGGCATGTTGAGATGTGAGAAAGTTTTTATCAACTTCACACTTGGCAGTAACAAGTGTTAAACTGTGTGAGACTGAACTTTCTGACTCTGACTCTTACACGATTGTGTTCCATGTAGACTGTAGAAGGAAAGCCGCTGAGCATGGTTGGTACCCCCTCTCACCAGTCCCACCTGGGCAGCTTCAGCTCTGTCAGCCGCGGCCCCCTGGAGCCCCCTAAGATCAGCAAGCCCTGGTCCCTCAGCTGCCTACGCCCCGCACCTCCCCTCAAACCCTCCGCAGCACTGGGGTACAAAGAGGTAGGGGGTTCTGGAGCTACACACACACAAACCATCTCAATATCACTCTCTCATAAGCGCTTGTATGGTACTTGGTGAGTCAGAAAGCAACCCATGAGACCATTCTTATTCCACAAGCCCTCCTCTCTCCCTTTTTTCAATCTTTTGTGCAGGTATTCAAACCTACGGTATTGTCTCATTTTGAGCAACAGTTCCTGTAAATAGGCTGATTGCACATTTCAAGTTTTAGACCCTTAATCCATTCATTGGACTAATTTACTTATATTCCACACGAAAGGGTAAAGGATTTAAACACATCAACGAGATGAGAGTAACCTAACTGGCCCAATCTGATCAGAAGTTCATCCCATTTGAAACAACCAGGTTCACCCTTCATAATCCATTTGCGTATTGTTGTGCTCTTGTGCCGTAGTTCCAAAGCTGGTCTCAGCATTTTTACTAGATTCAATAAACATTTCTGTAAATGATAATGCATTTTTAATTCAATTAGAAATTTCACTCAAACACCCTAGAGTGACAGGCTGAGTAGTCAGCCGGAGGACCTGAGTCCCCTTCAGAAGTGTCTTTGGGCAAAACACTGAGTCCTACCAGCTCCAGCAGCGTTGTAGCTGGATCTGCAGTCTGACCTCTCTGCGGAGGAGGGCAAGTGAAAAAAGAAATCTCACATAATTCACATAATTATTAGAATGTAATAACTTGTGTAAGTTGAGTGTCAATAGGCAATAAAACTAATGAACGGCTGTGCATTGGCATTTGATCTACAAATGCTCATGTCATTTTGATATTTCTATTTGTACTGTAACCTTGTTTTACAAAGAACTATATTTCTCATTGGAATTAAAAGTTGAGAGGAACAACGGGTCTATGTGCTTATCATCTCAACTGTGAAGAATAAAGATTATTGCCCCACAAAATAATATCCATCCAAATTTTTGATCACTTCAATCAGGTTTGGTGGAAATAATCCAGGTGCAGCCTGCATGTAAACATGGTCGCAGACTCTAATTCCCTCAGAGTCTGAAAACCTTTCACTGACGACAACAGGAAAACCCCCCTTGTACATACCAGCACATCATTTGTGGGCCAGATAGTTACAGTATGGAAGCCAATGACAATAATGATGATATAACATACAGTACCAGTCAACAGTTTGAGTACACCTGCTTGATACCAGTCTTTTCATGATTATCTATGCTTTAAACTGTATAAACCTGTCCATAAACATTTAATATTGCAAATGGTCACCCAAAGCAAAGGGATTTAAGTCTGAAGCCCAAGTCAGTTAAAAGTCTGAAATGTGTACACTAGCAGTGAAAAGTTTTAGAACACCCATTTTTCCAGTTTTTATTGAAATTTAAGCATTTCCAGTCCAGTGAATAACCTGAAATGGTACAAAGGTAAGCGGTAAACTGCTAGAGGTTAAAAAAAAGTGACTACAGTTTCCTACACCATCAAACGGCACTTGGAACTGGAGGAAACTCTGACTCTGACTCTGGTAGAGGTCTGGCAGACCCAAAGTTACAACAGAATCAGAAGACAAGTTTCTGAGAGTCAACAGCTTGCGTGATAGGCGGCTCACAGGACAACAGCTTCAAACACAGCTTAACACTGGTTGAAATAAGCAAGTCTCAGTTTCAACTGTGAAGAGAAGACTTCGAGCTGCAGGCAAAATAAAAAAAGAGGCTTGCCTGGGCCATGAAGCACCACCAGTAGACTACTGAAGACTGGAAGAAGGTCTTATGGACCGATGAATCAAAATTGGAAAAATTGAGGTGTTCTAAAACCTTTGACCGGTAGTGTATAACATAGTGTTAAAACACTGGCCTAACTATAAAATTGTCTTTGTCAAATGTTCACTGAGTTAACTAGCATGTTACCTTAACCTTAACCTTTTGTCACCAATTACTGTCAGCAGGTTAGGGTCCATGATTACTATAAATATAGGTAGCCTAGGTACAAGTTTGTCATTCCTGATTATAAGAGAGCAGAAAATGGCAAAATACACTCCGAAAAAAGCCAGTCTGTAATTACTTTGAAGAAGTTGAAAGACAAATCGCAAGAGCTTTGCATGTGTCTGTAACTGCCAAGTTACTGCATGTGTCTGTGGCCAAGACCATCAAACGATTTGGCATCTGGCACTCATGAGGACTAAACAAGTTCAGGCAGGCCAAAGGTGACCTCAGAATCAGAGATCAAGTTAATTTGTTAACAAGTCTGTGAAACCGACGATTAACTGCCCCTGAATATACAAGCTCAGCTAAATGCTACTAGAAGTAGAGATATTTCAACATCAGCTGTTCAGAGGAGATTGCGTGAAGCTGGCCTAACTGGAGGAATTGCTGCAAAGAAACCATTAAGAGTGCAGAATAAGAGGAAGAGACTTTCCTGGCCCAAAAAACACAGAAACATTTGAGGAGTGGAAGTCGGTCTTATGGAAATGGAAATTGAAATATTTGGGTCCAACGGGCAAGTATTTGTAAGACGCAGAGAAGGAGTGCATGAGTTCTGCATGTGTGGTTCCCACTGTCAAGCATGGAGGAAGCGATGTCATGGTCTGGGTTTGCAGGTGACAGAGTTGGTCATCTTTACAAAATCCATGGCAATCTCAAACAGCATGGCTATCATAGCATACTTCAGAGGCCATTCCATCAGGATTACGGCTAGCTGGGCAGTCCTTCATTCTTCAGCAAGATAATGACCTCAAAGTTGTGCAAGAACTATCTGGTGAAGAAGGAACTGGCATGGCCTTCCCAATCTCTAGAACGTGTGTAGATCGAACTGGACAGAAGAGTCAAAGCAAAGCGAGGTTGCTTTGCAAGTGCCCTACATCTCTGGGGATTGCTGCAGAAGAACTGGGAAGACATGTCTGGTGTTTTCCTGCTGAAACTTGTTAACCGAATGCCTTGTGTTTGTGAGGCTGTTATTGAGGATAAGGGTGGATGTTTTAAGGAATTTGAGATTTAGAGACAATTTTCAATTTCCTTGAACATTGCTTTCACACTCATCAGAGTATCAGAGTCGTTTTGTATATTGTAACGTGTGTTTACAGAAACTTTCCAGCAAGCGTACTCAAAGTTTTGACTGGTACTGTTTAACAAGAGTGTCGCACAGAAAAACAAACAGATTTATATCTACTCAGAGGGTGGGTGAAACAGAGCAGGGGTATGGTATTGGTCTTTGATGAAAGCTTATTCCAGTAAGGGCAGCATGATCACCAAGTTTGGCTGATGTTAGTTTACCGGAAGATTGACTGTCCCAGTGGTAGTCAGCTGCTCTAGATAGTGTCTACAGCTTTTTTTATTTTGAGGCATTGTGTTTGCTGAGGCTCACACTGTGGCCCATGTGGGAGGTAGAGCATATTGCACCTTTTTACAGTCTTCAGTTTGACGCTTTCAGCTGCCAGGTTCTCCCACAATGGTGTGAAACTGCTTGAATATGTAGGCCACTATTAGCATGTGTTTTGGTCATTATCTGGCAATCAGCAATCCAAATGTGATTGCTTCTCTGTAGTCCTGTTACAGCAAATACACATTTAGAGTTCCACACAAACTCATTTCTACACCCTAGTGAGGATAGCAACCTTCCACGAGTCTTCGAGCTATCTGGGTCTTTTTTTCTCCCCCGTGGAGATTGCATGCACAGTCTTTTATTCTCTCTGCTAATTTCCCCATTTCTCCACAGCTCTTCCTTTTATTTTCTTTCCTCATGTGAATTAATTGCCCTATTCTGCGCACACACACACACACACACACACACACACACACACACACACACAAACACATAATAGGTGAGTTGGGGAGAGGGTGTTTAAAATGTTCACCATTTACATTCTATCACATTCTTCTCTCATCATATTTTTCATGCACTTTCTCTTTCCCCTTTCTTTCTTCTATAGAGGATGTCTTATATCATGAAGGTAAGGTTAGATCTCACTCTGTTCCTATCTGTGTGTGGGGGGACGGGGGAAGCATTTGCCTGTCTTTGTGTTTGCCACGGTGTTGAACTGGCATGCCGATGCTCTATTGCGTTTCTCCTCCCTCCTTACCGTCTGTTGGTTTCCTGTTTTCTGTGGCTTTGCATGTCTGCTCTTTTTATTCCCTATACTAGGTTAAGGTCTCACTCAGCATGTGTGGTATGAGTGTTCTATTCAACAGAAAGTCTTCCTGATACAACAGTTGTATAATGAATGATTTCTATTAAGCCCGGTGCTGTTCATTGTAAAAGAGGACGTAAATGTTCCTCAGGATCGCTATTGGTAGTGAGACGTGTATCAGTCTGCGTAGGAGAGTCATTAAGAGGGATATTGTAGAGACTCAGTATGTCACATGAATGGGTTCACTGTGTAGTTGTCAATTGTTTGTTCATCGATTCACCATTCCAGTCAAGGACATGTCGCAGACGACACAATGTCAAGCACCGTCAGAGTATGTGGCATTGGCTAAAAGCACATAATCATTGACTGAACTTCACCATACTTCAGTATTTTATTTTTTTCAATTGACACAACTATTATTATGGCTTCTTTGTCAGACCCTAAACATAACTTTGCAGCATAAAAGAAAATCCCCCATCCATAAAGTTTTTAGTGTGTATAATATACACATCCTTTCCCAATATATAAAGCAAGAACATTTACTATCATTTATTATTTACATTTACAAGTATTTACTTTTTTCACTTCTGACTGTGGTCAGTGGTTAGTTGAATACTTGTGATATGATTAGCACCTTCAGCTTTTCCAAGGAACGACAAGCTAATTACTTTAGCTAGACAATGGTGTGGTTACATCATAGCTCTTTAGTGCTTTTTACACAGCATGATAATTAATGACTCATATACTAGTACTAATTCAGATTCATTCAATTTTTTGGTTGACAAGGGCGATCCTCTACTAGTACAAATGCTGTGAGAACCATGAACAGATTGCGATATTCCATCAGCTGTGCGCCTATGTTGCATTTACTCAATATGCAAGTGTTGCAAATGTGGCTGCACCTAGAAGTTACTTTCCCAGTGGTAGGCCACACTAAAAATGTGGAAAGCATTTTAGAAAAATGTGTTGCACAGGCTTTTGTAAAAGCACAGGCTTTTAAAGTAGGATATATATTGTACGAGAAAACCAGGTTGGCTCGGTCACCGACATTGTCACATGCTTGCCGCCTTGTTTGTTTATGGAATTGTGTTCTTCGTTATTTTTGTTGTTTACGAGGGATGTGCTTCCCTGTAGGCTTGCATACTGTTTGGTTCCGAGCCCGGCTTAAAGGTGTGTGTAACAGTATGAGTGTAGAAGTCACACACTGAATATTCTCTACATACTCCTCCAGGACTCCAGCAAGAGCCCACGGCCTATAAAGAAGTTCCTGCCAGGCAACAGAAAGAAAGAGAGGAAGCCCTCTGATGATGAGGTTCTTCTCAGGAAAAGTAGGTTGTTTTTTACTATTGTAATAATATAATAAGAATGAGAAATTGCCAAAAAAAAAGGCTTATAAATACATCCTGCTCTACTAAATACAACACTGCAGTCTTCACCACTGTTGCTGCTTAGGATGCCAATCATTTAGAGAGTAGATACAAATCCATAGTACTTTTTGTTACTGCAATGGACTGAAAATAAAACTATGAAATAAGGGAAATGAGCATGAGTAAACTGAACCGGATGTGATGATAACCTTTGTTGTCTGCTGCATGGTTTTGATTGACAGGCACAGCCGCCTTGGAGGAGGACGCCCAGATACTGAAGGTGATTGAGGCATACTGCACAGGGGCCAGCCTACACCAGACCACCACAGGTGTGTGTGTGAGATGTTTTTTTATTACCTACTAAGATTGTACTTTCATCTTCAACAGATGAAGATATATTCATGAATCAAGCTCACTCAATGTTACTGTTTGTGTGCTTGCGTGTGTGTGCACGTGCATGCAGCAGTGCGAAAAGAGTGCATCCCTCAGGTGCTCCTGCCGGAGGAAGAGAAGATCATTGTGGAGGAGATGAGGAGCAACGGACAGACGGTTATTGAGGAAAAGTAAGCCTTCCGTCACTCAGGAGAATACTGTCATGTAGCTATTGCACAGTGACATACAGGGCTTTGCCATTATTTGTATTTGGATCCTGGGTGTTTCTGTAACCAGATGCATTCTAGCACCTATCATAAAGTAATGTAGTATTGATCCACATAGGCTGGTGAGGCAGGAATCATCCCACAGAATGAACTTGAATTGGATGCCAGTGTAATATTCATACGCATACTGTATATGTTAGCAACTCACAGCGGGAACAGATTTTACCTGCCTGATCAAGAAGGAGCTGTTTAAAAAATAAAAATGAAAAAGGACATTACTGTTTTAACCTCGCTGTCTATGGTCTGATGAGTTTAATTATTTTCCTTTATTTTGTTTTAGGAGCTTGGTTGATGCTGTGTATGCTTTAAAGGATGAGGTTCATGAATTGAAAAAGGTAATTGATAAGAATTGTATAAGATGCACCTCACAAATCACCGGTGTATTGAATGTCAAGGTCCTCAAGCTTTTTCCTTAGGTAGAAATTGAGTCAGCTGTGGGTGTGTGTGTGCGTGGGTGCTAGACACATCTATGATGTAGTTCTGTATCTTATATGGTCTTAATGGTATGTAATCTTCTATGGGTGCCTGCCTATGCTTTTTGACATTTCTAGGTGTGTGTATGTGCATTTCTGAGAGTGTGTGCAAGCGTGGACAAACGCAAGGTGTATTTATCCTTGTCAATGTGGCATTTACAGGAAAACAAGTGGATGAAACAGTTTCTGGAGGAGGAGCAGAAGTCTCGCAAAGAGCTGGAGAGAGTGGTCAGAAAACTGGCCAAACAGAAGAATGATTGTACCTGGGAGGACGGCAGCCACTGATCACATCCCTACAATCATCGTCCTCCTAGTGTGGGAGCGTATGTGTGCACATTAACGCAAGCATGCTTATGAAGGGAGGGGTGTGTGTGCGTGTGTGTCTGTGTGTGTCTATTTATCTGTGTCCATATTTCAATCATTCTACATAGAGTTGGACTCCCTTCCTGATACAGCTTGCTTGGCTTCAATTGCTGGACATTGATTTGACATCATCATAAGATTTGAATTTGTCTTCCTGATCCAGCCTCACTGGATGAAACTACAAATCTGGCTATGCTTCTTCTTGAAGCACCCCACCAGAACAATGAGACCGCTAACATGGGATGTTTCAAACATATTGCCTCCTGGCTACTGGCACTGTGAATGCCAACAGCCAACAGAACAATCTTGGACAAGGAAAATGGCAAAGTCAGTTCTCTAGGGGCACCACAGCTACATGTGCTTCGATAGGAAATGCGAAAGGAGTAAGAAGCCATTTTAAGTCCAAAAGGTGTTCTCTTGCACGCACTTAATTTACCAAGAGACTAATTTTCTTCTCTTCATGACGGTTTGTCATTCAATGTGTATTTTATTTGTCATGAGGACCCCCAGTGGGGAAATATTTCTTGAATTTGTTGAGCTTTAGTGAGCATGTAACTGGCTTTTTCTTAACATTCTAGACATGAGATTAAAAGTCTCCAAACTGTTTTGTTGGTGTTTAAGCTTTAGCACATTTCAGGCACAAACAGGTTAGCACATCATATTACACATAGAATTGCTTTCAGTTGTTCCAGATGCAGCCCTTGGCTGTGACAAGGATGTCACCTCTACTCTTCCTACTAAAATGTATACATTTTAAGTAATATTTTAATATCTACTAATTGCATAGCTTTGCTTTATTTTGGATTAAAACAAATCTTTATTTATTGTTCAAAGCATTTAATTATGGTGTTAACTTCATAGATGTAGTTTGCTGCCTATATATGTCTGTCTGGAATTCTATTAAACTACACTGATTTGCAGAGGCAGAAAAACAACCTTGTTTTGGCCACGTGGAAATATACATTTTATCATCACAAGAGAAGTGAAATAACTTTTTAAAACCTGCAGAACAATACTATTTCTCTGAAGTCAATCTACCATGGTGAGTTTGACTTGACTTCAGTGTATGAACCCATCCCATGCCCTCTATGATTTTCTTAGCAGGTTCCTATGTAGCCGATTCCGACAGACTGAGAAATTATTTAGACAGATTTATTTGTGTATGTAGAGTAGAGAGAAACTGTTCAAGTGCCTCCTGAAGCGGTCGCTAAACTAAGCTAAGCTACAATAAAGACCAGACTGGGACTAAATGCATGCTTTATATTTAAAGTTTCACTGGTGGTTTGTTGTAATATTTCAATAAAAGTGGCAAGAGCCTCATGGCCATATATAGGGCCTGATAAACATTTCACAGGGCTTTGCTTGCTATTATGTCAGGATGCAACCTTATTTCAAGGGCCCTTTGCGCTATATCTCCTCATGAAGTTGAGTGCATGCACTGTCAAAGACTCATCTGCTCCTGCTGCACTGCAGAGCACTTGTGGAAGCTTTTGTTGTCGTTATGATGACTGCTTAACTGACTGGCTGCTGTGTTTATCAGGCATAGTAGGCTAGATACGGAATAAATGCAATAATGATGACATTAACCCCCTTTATTAACCAAAATGGACCATGCCATGTGGTGTGGCCACTGCATAGTTAGACTATTTGTTCTGACCCACTTGCCTTTAATTTAATCAAGCCTCTCAAGTGTAGGAGACTGATCAGAGTTCACTGAGCAGGTCCCTATATTAATCACATAATCTGAAAAGTAATAATAATCTGATACTTTATTGATCCCTGCAGGGAGATACTCTTTTGGCTTGCAACCCCCCCCCCCCCCTCGACAGGGAGGTCACAGCACAGGGACAGCAGTGGTGGAGCTTGAAGGGATTCAGTGTCTTGCTTCAAGGACACTTCAGCAGGGCAGATGCTGAACCCGGGTCCTAGTCTCCCCACTCACTTAGTCACCCTGCTGCCTCCAGTTAAATAAAGCTGATCTTTAATCAGTATTCCGACCGAGGTACTCAATGAGCAGCCCAGATCTCTAGGATTATACTGTTGTATTCAGGTCTGGTCCTCAGCATTAGAGAGACTGCATGTCATCACCTGTACAGATGTAAAACTCATATGTTCATGTTGCTGAGATTGTTATTATTGTTGCTGTTACTGTACTTTTGAATTGTTTTTTATAAAGTGTCCTATACTGTAGTTTTCAAAGCCTGATAGCCTCAGTGAGCACTTATTATTGGGATGTGGTTGAACTCCGATTTCATCTTTTGTCTCCAGACCACTGTGTGTATTTTTTTGAAAAGTTGTTCTATGCAATTATCATCATTGATTAAGTATTGTAATGCTTTTTTTTTCTAGACACTCCGTACTTCATGTTATGTTTGGTATGGTCATTCTTTTAATAAAAAAAATAATATAATAAATGCAATCTAGCTGTCAACGTGAACTTAAATTTCCTCTAACCGTTCCATTCAGAGAGAATTTAAAGGTTCCACAAAGTTCAGTCCCATGTTGGTTATCAACATCTGTCAACCACACAGAATACTCCTTTTAATGTATGTTCACTCATTTAGACTGGAAAATCCACCAAGGCAGTCTTTTCCACGCAACAATCAGCGATTAAGGAATCAGTAGGTAGTTCAGTTTTGGTAGCAAGAGGCCCATTACAAGATGGAAGGAGTGACTATAATAGATGACATCCTGTGAGAGCGGGCCTCCTCTACACCTCCATATACCCCTCCATTAGAGATTCACACTTTCCATGCCATTCAACTCCGCCACTTCAATGATATGTGGAAGGCAGTAGTAGGCCTTGTAGTGCTTGCGGAAGTGACATGAACTTTTGCACAGCACTGCATGTGATGCAGGGGAATGGGTTTTTAAACAGGTATAATGACTTGAAACTTCTCGTTGGTTATGGTGTTTGTTAAAAAGAATCAGAAGATGTTAACGTTAACATAAATTTATTTTCCTGAACCTATAGAGATTATTTTCTTTACACTGAAAACATTTACTTCAATGCATTTGATGACCGCCTTTTTACATACACAGTCAAATTTATTGTCATTACTGAGTCTATTCACCCTTCCTAGATCTTGAGTAGGCGTCTTGCTTGCGGCTGAACATCTTAAGGAAATACATTACATGACAGTCATTTAGCAGATGCTTTTATCCAACGCGACTTACAAAGGTGATAGTCACATTATGTGGGGATCGAACCCACAACCCTGAGACTGAGAGTCACACTACCGACTGAGCTGTCCGGGCCTGACATAGTTCTTTGTTATGTGGTTTGTGTGTCCTACATTTTAAAATCACAGTGGAGTCGTATGTCACAAACTACAATGCAAGATACCGCAGGTTTTGTGCATTCGGCATCAATCTAGTGGATCTTTTGGGGCAGAGCAGCAATGGTGAGCTTCAACACAGCAGAGTTTTGCTGTGCTGATGATTCATCCTGGTATCGTGCTCTATTAATAAACTCAAAGACAAACTGATCCTCTGTAGGTTTCAATTTCCACACAACTGTCTTGGATGAGATGTGGGGAGATGTGTTATGTAGGAGTGGTATCACACATTTTATGAATCCTGATTTTTTTTGTTCATAAAAACTACAGAGAATAACTGCACAGCTTTCATGTATGACACTGAAATTAGCTTGCAAGAACAGCTGCATTTTATTTGCTCCCGGCCATACTGGGACATAAACACCAGTGTGGTTGCTGTCTAACCTCATGTTAATCTAAAATGTGTAGTGTTTTAATCTGGATGATGGGATCTGATGTGTGTGTATGTGTCTGGAGCGGCCTGTATCTCTCTATCTCTGACCAACTCCCCGAATGAGTTAGACAGAACAAACTAAGGACAAAAGAAGAAATATTATTTTGGATTAAATATTAAAATTTCATTTTTATATCAATAAATACAACCACTCAGAATACTGGCACAGAAATGATGCGTTGCATAACACAAAAACGAAGCTGATGTAATAAATTATAGTTCAAGAACGTGGTCTTTTTCTGTGAAAAAGTTCCAAAACCATCAGTTTGATTATTGATACTTTGTCCTATTTCAAAGTGTTCTCAGTAGCTTTGAATCCTAGTCAATCCTCTCCACGATGACCCAAGGTCCCCCTCTACAGTTTATGTCCATCCATATGATGTTATAAAAGTCCTACAGCTTGTACATTCCAAAGGTGGTGGCTCCCTGAGAATAGTCCACCGATGAGAGGTCTTGTACCCAGACGCTGAGCTGGTTCCCTTCTTCCAGTGTCATCACCTCTCCTTGGGTGGCTGTACACAGGCTAGGGCTGCGCGCCGTCACCGGGGCTTTGCCAGCAGCAGGTCTCTCCAGGCTGCAGTAGGCCGTCATCACATCCCTCTCTTTCCCCGTCGTACTCTCCCGCAGCTTGACCATGCTGGCCTGTGGGAGGCTGGAGTCCCGCCTGGAGAAAGTAACTCTGGCATAGACGTAATAGTCGCCAGGCTGCAGCACCGTCAACCAACTGGCGTGGTAGTAGTTGATGTTCCTACGAACTGAGTGGTCAATGTTCCACTGCAGGTATCCTACTGCTAGTGAGAAGGAAGGAGAATTGTAAGCAGAAATAATAAGAATACTTTTACTCAAGTTCACTCTTACACTGCTTGATATTGAATTTTGGCTACTTATCATTGTAATATTTCATCCAGAATTGTGATAGTTTCTTACATGCTAGTTTGTCTGATGGTTGTGATGGCTGCTTGACTACCATGCGTGCCATGGGTCTGTATGAAGTTTCCTTTGATGAGAGAAAAGCAGCTGGGGGAGAGAATGCAGATCGGGTCAGAGACACCGTTGAGGTCGGAGTAAAAGTGTATTCAAAATCCTGTAAAAAATATTGTCAAGAAGGTGCCAAATAACTACATACCTTTTCCTTCAGCTGAGGAGATTTTTTCCTTTAGGGAAGAGATTGAGACAGTACAATATCAGATATCATTATGCAGAGAGAGAGCATTTAATTCCTAATTTTAGTATCTAGTATTTTAGTAACACATGCCACACCTCACTCATTTGTTCAAGAGCATTTCCTGTGACAGAAGCGTAGTACTTTGTTAATTCCATTGACGCCACAATGACATTTGACGCGTTTATAAGAAATAAGAAATAAGAAAATCTGAAAACCACAACAATGTTTGAAGGCTTTTCTATTTGAGGCTCTTATGTTACCCATCCACAAATTAAGCACATGCATCTGCCAAAAACAATTAGTGAATTCAGGTTTTAGAATGAAACAGCTCTGTATTGTATATAATATATACTGTATATATATGTATGTATGCATATATATAGTTTTAATCAATCTTCAATTCAATACCCATATAAAGCCGAAATCAAGTATTTGAACTCCAAAGAATATATCCACGTTAAAAACATGTGCAACTGTACGTAGCTATCACCTTGTAGACCTTGGAGCCAAACTAGTTTCCCCGTAGTTATAACCCCTGTCCCATTCTGAACCAGACAAAGTGACCATTACCATTCTGCTATTTTTGTACAGATAGATGAATCCTCCAAGAGACAGCAACAAATGCAGCGACACAAGCCCGACCAAAAACCTGAGGAGAGACTTGCTGTGGCCACGTGATGGGGCAGTAGCTGGTAGCAGGACCGGGACTGGCCTGCTCAACCGCGGAGGGACTGGTGGTGCAGCCAGGCTGGTGTGGTAGGTGTTGATCATGGTGGAGAGAAATGATAATACCTAGAGAGGCCTGGCATCTGTAACATCCCATGCACTTCTGAACAACCGCTCTCTCCAGCAAGTGAGTTGTTCTGTTGCTACTTCCTGGAATCTCTGAATTCTGTGATATGCTGCACGGCGAGAAATGTGCTAGTGATGTGACCTTTTATATGTGTGAATGTGTATGTGTGTGTGTGTGTGTGTGTGTGTGTGGGGGTGGTGGGGGGGGGGGGGGATCA
>CABFOQ010021777.1:3847-20405 GCA_900660455.1 Gephyroberyx darwinii | reverse complement strand
GTGCCCAAGGTGGTTTCCAATTGGTAAACAATTATTATAATTCTACAAGCTTCATGTATAATTAATGAATGGATTAAAGGGCTGATGCAAGGAATCCGTTTGCTTAGTTTGCATAGAGCGCAGCCCGGCGGAGGCCACAGTGGGCCACAGTGTGAACGGTTCACATCCAGTTCATGCCGAGTGCATTTTCAATGTCAAGGGTAAAGTAATAGAAATCATGAGGCAGTACTAGAATAAGATCTCATACGAACGCGGTGCAGAATGGGCAAATGAATATTCAGATGTAATCATTAAAGGGGCAATAAGTCAAATCAAATCACATTTATCACAAATCACATTTATTTGTATAGCCCTTAATCACTGTTACAGTCTCAAAGGGCTTCACATCCCAACATGTGAAACAATAAATGATTAGTACACGACATCCCCCAACCTTAGACCCTCACAGAGGACAAGGAAAAACTCCCAAAAAAAACGTTTAGGAAAAAATGGAAGAAACCTTGAGAGGGGCTACTCAGAGAGGGATCCCCCTACCAGGACGGTTGGGCGTGCAATAGATGCCGAGTTTGGGCGAGCAGCGTATACAGAGTTCATAAAAGTTTATTTGGGTGGGAAATCCAGATCTGATGTGGGGCATCACAGCAAACAGCAGCTCAGTCAGCGATATCATAGGACAAGGGGACCACGCACAGGTGCCAACACTGCCCAGTTGCAGTTTAGCAGGCTATCATTCCAGGCAAGCCAGAAGACTTACGCTCTAATTTTCTACAGGCTTGTTTAAGTGCATGAGTGTCATTAGTAAACCATGGTGCTAATTTCCTAGCGTGGTGTTTTCTAGTGACTAATGAGGCGATTGAATCAAGTGTGTTGGTATGGCTAGAGTTTAGTTTGTTGGTGAAATCGTCGAGAGAGCCAACATGACCAGAGAGTGGTGCAAGAAAACTTTTCAGATAGTAACGAGGCCGTGGTTAGCATTAATACAACGACTGATATATGTATAGTCACACTTTTGGCGTGGGCAGATCAATTCGATCTCAAATTTAATGAGATAGTGATCAGATAGGGCAGGCACATAAGAGGAGACCACTAAAGCAGATACAGGAATGCCACGGGCCAAAACCAGGTCAAGGGTGTTGCCGCCATGGTGGGTTGGTTCATTAACAAATTGAGTGAGGCTGCAAGTATCTAGGAAGGCCTTACTGAGAGGATTGGCAGAATGACTCAGGTGAATGTTAAAATCACCAATGATGAGAATATTATCAGCTCGGGTCACTGTGGTCAACTTTTCTAAGTCAAGTTTTTACTGCCCCTTAAGCACAAAATAAACCATAATATACAAGTTGTTGATTAGTACGAATGATTCAACCATTAGCTGGCCGGGTGCCAGTTAGGTGAGTTTTCTGCCTTTCAAAGCTCAAGTTTATAGGCTGTACTCTGTTTTGGAACAAAAACACGCCCACCCGTTGGAGTTTCAAGAAATAAGTGTGTGTGAGTTTGTGAGCAGGTGATATGAATGTTTTTTTTATTTGCAGGTAGCTTCAGTGCATGAATAACAACAGATATGCAGTTCTTTCCACCTTTGATTGATTGATTGATTGATTTACTGACTGTTTATTCTGCACACCCCAAAGTAAATACCAAGTTGCTAATAGCAATGTAGATTTCTTGGTTCGTTCCAAACAAAAAAAGTGTCCAATTCCTGTATGTGTTTAGTTCTTTCCAGACATTTTAACAGTTACGTCAGCCCGCGACCACCGCTGCTAATTACTGTCGTGCGTTGCCTCGCTCTGAACAAGCCAGAGATGACAAGAAAATTGGCCCGATCATCACCTCGAATCAATCCGGTCCAAAATTAAGACTGTGGCATTGTAGGAGATATGAATAGAGTTCGGCGGAGAACAGAGGACAATTCACAGAGAAAGAGGCAGTTTGTCACTTTGAGGGAGTAAAAAAAACACAAAACAGTGCCATTCTGCTCCGTGGGCAGAAATTGTATACTAGTCATTTCGGGGGTAGATGACAAGAAAATAGGAAGGGAAAGACGACGTGAACGAGACGAGAGGAGGGACTGTGTGTGTGTGTGTGTGTGTGTGTGAAGTGATGCTGTGTTCAGAGAATGCTAATGAAGAGGCCTACACGTGCTTTAGTGCAGAATGAACCCTATTAAAAGCACACCTCATGTTACTCACTTCAACTCATCACGAGGCTCGGTAAGTGATCCCGTCTGCCCCAGCATATCATTTATGAAAAAAAATGTATGATTGTTGTATTTATTTGAGAGGCATTCATTTTTCTCCATGTGCCAAGCACCATGTGAAAGCCTTAGGACCTTGTTAAATAAAAATGTACATCTCAAAATGTATGTCTCTTTTTTGCAAAATTGTGAGGGATTTATTATAAAACAAATGAATTAAAATGCATTATGACAGCGTAGCCTCTATACCCTCCTCTATAGTCAAAATATGTGTGTGAGCATTCACACAGGAGAATGATGCACCACACTGGTTTATGGCACAAAGGAAAAGTGTATTGGTAAATGCATTATTTACTTATTTAGTTGTTTATTTATCCAGGGATAGTCGACTGAGCACCATCTCTTTTTCTATTATCCACTGAGCAGGTGAGGTTTAAGTGCTTTGCCTAAAGGCAACTCTAACTGTAGTGTTGGACCTGTGTTGGTCCTGGGATTTGAACCGATGACATTGCGATCACGAGCTAGGATAGTGCACCTGACTGATTAAAATAAATTGCAACAAAATGTATTTCTGCACATGTCTATCAATTAGAAGTGTCTCAGGAATTTGACCACCATCGAGGTAATGGTCTCTGATCAAGGAATTCTTTGTATTTGGCTGTGCACAACACTGCAGGCAAATACTGTAAAGTTTTAATCAAACTTTAAAGCTGCATTATGTCTTTTTTGATGTAAAAATCCAAGTGCCTTATCAGTCTAGTTCATGTGTTGCTGTGACAACATTGAGCCTTCATTGAGCCACTGTAGATTTGCTCCATTCACCCCAATGAAGTCTTGGAGTCGGTAGGTACACTGGCGGGAAAGCGTTTTCCGAGCACAGGAAGTGACGAATCCAAACCTACAAGCCAGAAGTCACACAGCAATGAGCTAGCTAGCGCCTCGGCTATTGCTACAGAAAGCTAAGGGTAGTGAAGTCCTCAAAAATGCAGGCAGTTACCTCTCGCTGCCACTTGGGGGCGCCAACAACTAAATTGCAGAAAATTACATAGTCCAGGTTTAAATTATTCAAGCGCCAGTGCTGTTGGGTGATTTTTAACTGAAAGTTCAAGGCGTCTACATAACTTGATGTGCGTGTTTTTTTAAGCACATTTTGAAGATCAAAATGTTATCTTCAAAATGATCCCTTCTATTCATGAAGCCCTTGATCTATTTCCTATTTTAGAGCAGAGAAGAATATTCAGCTTGTGTTTAAAAAGAATGTGTGCAAAGTTATATGTTGAATATATCTAATGTTACTATGTATACAATCTTGTAACCCAGATGAAGGCTATTACAGCCAAAGAGATTAAAGCTCTGTCAGTTATTCTCTGGGAGCAGATGCAATATTTTCATTCATGTGACTCATTTCAACATGCCTCTCTGATCCGTGACACGTGAGTTTGGAAAAGACTTGCCAAACTACTCGGATGCGATCAGATCTTGTTGCTTTGCCTGCCTCTCCATCTCTCTCTCTCTCTCTCTCTCTCTCTCTCTCTCTCTCTCTCTCTCTCTCTCTCTCTCTCTCTCTCTCTCTCTCTCTCTCTGTTTAGCAGTTGGAAGGTGGAAGCAGAGTCTATTTTTCCGTCTGATCCACTGGTGGCCGCCAAAGTAAATCACTAGGGATTACCTCTGGCACTGAGATACTCCTTTGAACACACACATACACACACACACACACACACACACTTGCATGCACGCAGCAACTTATGCACCCTATATACTGCAGGCATAGGCATTGGTTTTCAGAGGAGAAGGAAAGATGAACTGCTGCAGCAGCTATTGGGCATCTGCTCCTCCCTTGCTGCTGAAGTTGGGACAAACTAATCACCTATAATCACCGCACTAATCAACAAATCCGATTCACACAGGACTAGTATTATGTGAGGATCTCATGCCTACACTTTCCTGAAATACATTCACACAGGATAGTGAAACTCACTGAAGGTGGTGCACTTTGTCACGTTCTGATTTAGCAAAAGCAAAACTTGAACTATGCACCTAAAATGCACTGAAAATTCCTTCATCGATAGATTCCACTACTGCCTCCATTTTTCATGACAAGAGGAAGATTGCAGACAAATTTGCACAAGATTAAATCATTGACGATCTATGCAATTATTGGCCCACGGCTCAACGAAGAGATCGACATTCACATTAATAAAATAAATAAATTAATAAAATGTGTGGCACGGTGGTGCAGTGCTTGCACTGCTGCCTCACACCAAGAAGGTTCTGGGTTCAATTCCCGCCTGGGGCGCTATTGACTCTGGGGTGCCCAGGTGGGTTATCTCCCAGACCTTTCTGTGTGGAGTTTGCATGTTCTCCCCGTGCTCACATGGGGTCCTCTTCTACAATAAGGACCCCAATTGGAAAAACATGCAAGAAGAACGCCATCTCCTGTCCCATCCCTGACCACGACGTGGACCCAAGACCTGGAGCCGTTGGTCCCCCGGCGCCGTAGAGGGCTGCCCACTGCTCCTGCCCACTGACTGCATGCTGTGTGTGTGTGACATAAAAATGTGGATAAATAAAGTGTTCTTTCTTTCTTTCTTAAAAGCGTTTAGTCAATGCCCTTGTCCGCAGGTTGGGGTTCAGTGTCTTGCTCAAGGACACTTCAACAGGACACGTGGCTGTTGCTGGGACCAAACCTACGACCTTCCAGTTCAAGGACTGGAAGGTCGTTTGTTTGTTTGTTTGACTCTGAGGGAGGGCTGATTGTCGGGGCAAATTTGGTAGGAGATCGAGTGATGAACCTGCTGACGTTTGATGAGGATCAGTGGTGACATTGGCATCTGGACATCTGAGGTCAAAGGCTAGTCTTCAACTAGGGGCAGCTGCGAGCTGTTGGTGGAAGCTAACACTCCTCGGGCAGTTTCGTGAAGAACAGTCCATCAAGAACTTCTCAGGGAGGGATTATGCGATCAGGTTTTAGCGCGTAAAACCCTCACACCTAAAAAAAATGCCATGGCGCAGTCGAAAAACATGCGATCCGATGAATCATCCTGCGAGTATGTGTGTGGTGCACATCAAAAGACCTCCACAAGGCCCAAGTGCTTGTTTACCGCGATGACGGGCGCACTTTTCAACTTTTATTTTAGCGTTATATTTCCACCGGTTCCAACATTGGTGCAGACCGATCAACATCTATTCAACGTCTAAATGTTCTAGTGTTTCTTTCATTTTAGCTCGGGCACTTCAGCAGCATGACGCACCGTTTGAAGCACTGTTTGTACCAGGAATCGAGTACCTCCCTCTTTAACCATTGTGAGGGGTCCATATTGGAATAGAATATACATTCACACACAAACTTGCACAGAGACCTATAGTATAAATTTGTTCATGCATACTGTATGCAGCACACATAAATGCTCTGGAACACTGGAAGACGTCGGTAACAGATAAAAGAAATAGTATGTATTTGCGCACCTTCAGCTTTTATTCTTATTTAAAGTCTTTTAAATCTCACAAACCACATCCTCTGTGTGTGTGTGCATGAGCGCCTGTCAAATGTCAGACAGAGAGAGAGAAGTCAAATTATACTTTATAATGGTTCCTGAACACAACAGAGGAAGCCAGCTGCTTGTAAGTTTTGTGTTACACAGTGCCTAGAGCAGGTTTTGAAAGGTTGCCCTGACTGGCTACATCCGATAAGACATCCTAGTGCAGAGACATCCAGCTAAACGTCCTGCTTTCATCTGCTCGACTGTGGAAACGGAGAGGCTCAGGCGGGAAAACTGATAATGGTAATTTGAATTGTCTCCAGTTGCACAGGCACTGTCACTTCAACTCTTAAAAGTTAGTTTAAAAAGGTAACGACACCAATTGTAGATTTCACCATGCAAAATGGCGAGCTTTGTTATGGGGTTTATTTTATTTAAATGATGTGTTAAGAGCAATTATGTGTTAAGAGCAAGTAAGCTTATTTGAGGATATGTAATGCCAGGTTATCTTACTACAATAGCAGATAATAGTGCTGCTTTTTTTCTTGTTTCATGACTTTTTGAAACACATTTAACCAGCTTTGTCGAGAGAGATTCTGACGTTCAACAATCGGCGTCAATCCAGTACTCAAAATAAATTCAGAGCAAGAGGATACAGTGAGAAATGTGTTGAGGAGGCAAGAAGGAAAATTTAATAAAAGACCACAGGCACACTGCAGAACATAGAAATACCATCATCCAGTATCAGTACCTTGACTTGTTTGACTTTGAAAGGGCTTTATTGCAAAGAGATTTCTTATTTAAATACACTCCTCAAGGTCTTAACATTGAGTTGGATTTGAGGCCATTTATCTCCAGGAATTATGACTATGATGCTGTGTGTGATGTAAATTGATGTCCTACACAGGGTGAAACACATATATAATTAATTTACTAATTTACTAATGGTCCTTTAAATGTATTGTTTGTTTACATTTTCTTGTATGATTTGATATTGCATTTTTCTAACATTTAAATAAATTAGGTAAGAGTGCGTCCCTCTATATAAGTAAGTCTAATTAGTGAACGTGTCTCCATAGTTAAAGTAGCATAGGGCAATTTATCTCGTTGGCGGCCCCAAGTGGCAGCGAGTGGTAGGCCTAGCTGTTTGAATTTGAAGGACTTCATCACCCGCACGTCCTGTAAGGTGACATAAGTAAAATGAAATGTCTTCTTCTTAGTGGGTGGAGGTAGTGAAGAGGTTCAGCCACTTTTGGATTTCTCTCTTTAAGTGTCGATTGGTCACTTCCTCTGTGGAAAATATTTCCCACCAGTGACCATAACTGAGTCTATGGCGTCTCAATTATTTGGGATGGGATGCTCTTCTCTGTTGCAGTACCACTTTGTGATTTGAACCATTATTTATGAAGTGGTGTTAAAATAATATATAATATATAACTTTTTTTTTTACATGAGGCTGATATTGTTTACTCTGCTCCATACATTTTATTATTTTATTTTATATTATATGATTCATATTAATATATTACAAGGCCTCAGGCTGTCTAATAAAGATGGTTAAACTGATAAAAGACTTTCTATATTTCTTTAATTTAAGATTTTCTATATTTTTTTCATTTTAATTGATTCTCTATAAAGCTGTGAGTTCTCATGTTTCGGACCTAAGGGGACTGTAGTGAATTCTAGCACAGATTGCCTTTAGCCGTAAGAATGAGGTATTTGAACTAACATTAATGCACATACCTCAGAGGGAATTCATAATCGCTCGACGGCTAATATCAGCTCCCTCGAGACCGGTAGAACTGCTCACTTTCATTTTGAAAAACCTACTCTTAAAAAAAACTTTTGAACACACCGAGGTACCAGGAATCCACTCTGGACCCAGGGTCATAGCTTTCATGAAGTGGTTATGCCAATAATCAGTTTTGAAGGCTGGGGGAATAAAAGCCTGAATGCTGGTGGTGACAGCGGGTCCCCGGGGCAGGTAATTTTAGAGGTGGACTACTTTTGAACTTGGAAATGTGTGTGTCGAAAATTCAAAATGTTCTCCCAAGGTGAAGTATAAAAAAGGGTTATATTTGTCCCCTGTTCCGAACTGAATTATTTTAACATGGCAAATTGTTGTGGTGTTCTTTAGTGCCAACTGAGTTTATGATGGGGTTTAAAGTTGAGCTTTGTCTTTGACACCGAGCCACGAGTCTAAGCTCATTTGGAACATCATACTATAACAGGCATTTACATGATGAACGACGACCGTGACGTTCTTCAAATATTCAAACCAGCATAAAGCCGGTTTATTACAGTACATGTGTGACCTCAAAACTGTAATCACACTGCAAAAAAAGACACACCAAGCTTATATCAAGCTCATTTCAGGTTATTTTTAGTCACATTTTCTTAGGTTTGCTCATTTCAATTCAATTTCAATTTTACTTCATCCATGTCAATATGAATTCTTTCAGGAAATAATCACAAAACAAGGAAATTAAATGAACAAGGAATATTTTTAAACCAGTCAGTGCAGTGAAATAATATAAGTAGAATATCCAATGAGAAGGTTGATTAGTCTAAGGTACAAGATCAACTCCTTTGCCCAGCCTGTCGGTTTTTGCAGTGCATTTTGTACAATTGGTTTAAGAATTCATGAGTTTGTCCTCTGAATGAGTCCATATATTGTTAAACAGCTCAGTAAATAATGAAAAAATGAAAATATGACCTAAAACCTCACAGAGGGATGCTGCTGTGAAAAAAAGTTTTCACAGCAGTTAGTCATTTTCCACTTAGCCCTGTAAATGTGGCTTTATTTAGACAATCAATACAGCCACGCAGCTAGTCAACTAAAAGGCTGCGAGGAAAATCTTTCTTGGACAGGCAATAACTCCAGAGGGATCAAGTCAGATTCCAGAGGTATTATAGGTGAGCTACCACTTGAGGGCAAAAGATCTGTCGCAACCTTGCAGCTCCTCCAAGGTGCATGAATCAAAAAGAACCAAGAAGGAGCAGACAAGGTTGAGATCCACTTGGAAGAATGATAGACAAAGCTTTAATAGTCAAAACCAATGGCTGCAACCGGTGACACCGGTGAGAGGCGATTGCATTGAAATGCCATGTTAAAGCAAGAGGAGGGATTTAGGATGCTCATTGCTCGGAGACTTTACCGACAAAGGTAGTTTCTTTAGAGGAGTTTTTTAATTGGTGCTGCTGGGAGAGTCTGCCGTGATTATTTCATCTTTTTCGTCTTTCTGAGAGTAAGCACTTTGCCGCAAACACACTCTCTCTCTTTGTATCTTTTTGCCTCTTCCTTTACCACCTCTTTTCTCTGCAGTTCCTCTCCTCTGCTATCTCTTTCCCCCCCCCTTCCCTATTGCCCTCTCGTCCTCGGGCCCCTGACGGCACCTTCCTTATCATCTCCTACTGAACGAATATGCTTCCCAGCTCATTTGTGAACAATCAGTGTTGTGCAGTACACAAAAGAGCACGCGAAAGCTCCTCCTGCTCCTCTCCAGGAGGAAAAAAAAAAGTTTTTCAGAAAGAGGCAATTATGAAGAGGAGATTGGAGCCGGGCCAAGGTTTGAAGCCAATGCGAAAGAGATGGAGAGGGAGAGGTGAGAGGAGATGGGAGAAGAGAGAGAGAGAGGGAGGGTGAGAGAGGGTCAGAGGAAGTTGGGGAAGAGGGTGAGATTTCGAGAGAGCAGGACAAGTGGGGCGCAGTTGAACTGATTTCATGAATATTTTTTCCCGAACAATAGAGGGAATCAAATATTCATGCCCCAGGTAGAGGCCTCGTGCTCTAATTCCCACCCCTCTCTTCGTAATCAGCTCACTGACAATCTTTATTTAGGCAAACAAACCCCGCCGCAGTCATTACGGCCTCCCCCTGTTTGTACAAAGATCACATCCTTGTTCAATTGGGGGCTGTTGACAATAATGGCAACTCTCCTGCATATTTTTCCGCCATTCCCGAGTGGGAGGCGCCTGAGAGGGCCTGCTTCGAGTGGAGTTGGGATCCAGCGTGTGTGAATCTGGGCTGTCAATTTGAGTTGGTCTCCCTGGTTGCAACACAGAGCTTTTTTTTTTAAAAGCATGCTGTTGACTGATAAAGTAATAACTGCCAGATAATATAATAAATGGAACAAAGTGTCTCTAAATGAGGCAGAAATGTAGTAAAATCTCCTAATGTCATAAATTGCTGGATAATGTTGCAACATCACATTATTACCTCACATTAACTGGTGATTATGACATCATAAGGAGTGTAATTTTTAACTGATGAAGTGATAATATTGCTAATAATGTAATAACTTGTCAGAATTTAGGCAGACATTTTATTATATTATCTGTTGCCACGCTTAAATAAATAGATAAAATTTCAGCCATGTGTCTTGTATAGCCATGTGTGTCCAGGGTTTTTCTCTCCAATCAAACACTACAGTGGCTGATTTCACTGATTAGGTCCTCCTCTCTGGTTGAAGGTGTGTTAATCAGTGAAATCAGCGTTTCAGGAATGAAAGACCACTTGAGGGAACATCACTCCTGAATACACCCCTGAAAAGTTTTTTTTTTTTTTTTAAGATATGGAGTCCAAGTCATTTTTGCGTGGTCTTTGCACTCCATTATGATAAAAAAAAAAACAACAAGATCAAATCTGGACTCTAAGACATAACAAGCACCACCTTGCCTTATTCAATTAATATCCGATATGTTGCACAGTGTGCTAAACAGTCGCAGCGCCTCACCTTGTCGACCGCGGCCTAATTAAACATCACTCCCTGGCACTTAGTGAGCCGGTACAGAAAAAAGCGTGCACGTTTCATTGGATACGTGACCTTTCTCAGTTTGAAGATGTGACGTTCCACACAGAGGTGCAGGCGTGCTGGATGAGAGTTGGGTGTGCGACGTGGCTTTATGGAGCTTCTCTACGGTGTGAATGTGAAAAAATGCAAATGGCAGGCAAACAGAGGTGCATGAATATGCATGTTGGACTGAGAGCCTTCCAAAGAAAACTTTGAGGTTTGAGGGAGAGCCAAATGCAACGGGGAAACTTTGCCCACTCTGCAAACTCAGTCAGCGGTAAACAATCTCTACTTTCCTGAGAGCTGGATCGAAACAAATTCAAAAGCAGAATTTTGCAGGAGATTTGCGAACTCTAGCGCTCAGAATTTCAGTTTTAACATTTCACAAATTCATTTGCTGTTAACGCGAGGTTTGCCGGAGCACCGGCAGATAGAAGTGAACAAATTACCGCTCGACTGCACACAGCACGCTGATGGCCAAGCTAGAACGCCTCGGAGGCGTGACTTTGTCCATTTCATCCCAGATGTGAACTGGCTTGACCCGTAGCTCGTCCACCTGCTGAGTGCGTTCACAGCGGTGTTCTCTGTGAGGAAGATCATCCCACAGGTCCCGCCTGAGAAGATGAAAAATACAAAAAAAACGTGCCGGGTGTCTGATGGGAGCAAAGAAGTCAGAGAACAAGCCATATACACGCCTGTCGCTGAATAAATACCATGCAGCTATCCATCTGTCATGTTCAAGCCTGTGAGGAAAGCTAGTTATATGGGACCCGTAGAAACATGGTCAAGCATTTAATTATTGTCCTTCACAATACGCAAACTGGCTTGACTGAAATCCTACATGGACTCATTGAGGGGGGTCACGTTTAAGCCTTTGGCTATATGGTATGTGGAAACATGACCAAAACATAACCACAATTCATTATGGTACATGTAAATAAATTAAAATGTATTATGGTGCATGAGAAGAAGGAGATTCATTTATTTGCTTACAGATGCACTAACACACACAACACATGCTGAAACAACACACACATGCAAGTTGGGTGTCCAAAATGAATGTTTCCTCTGCATTTATCCCATCCCAGCCATCCTTCCTCCAGGGGCAGCCAGGAGCAGTGGGCAGCCCTCTTTCTTTCACCGCCCAGGGACCAATTCCAGGTGTAGATCCATGTCGTGGTCAGGGACGGGACAGGATGTTGCATGTTTTTAGATGGGGTTCTTTTTTATAGAAGGAGACCCATGTGAGCACGGAGATAACATGCAAACTCCACACAGAAAGGCCCGGGAGACAACCCACCTGGGCACCCCAGAGTGAACAGTGCCCCAGGCGGGAATTGAACCCATGACCTTCTTGCTGTGAGGCTACCGTGCCACACGAATAAATATAACCAGAGTTTATTATGGTCATACCTACCAACACTCTTTTCCCGGGTTCTCCCGTATTTCAAGGCCATCTCCCGGTGCCCTCCCGTTTTGTTGTTTCTCCCGGAAAACTCCCGTAATTTGCATGGCCCTCAAACTTTATTATGAATAATCGTCATACATGGATCCATAAGTTTTGTATGTTGTCTGAAGTTAACCAAGTTGCCAGATCGTCTATGAAACACAACCTACACACACAATCCACACACTACATACAATTTCAACCTATCTATCACCGCAACCTGGCAACCCACAACCTGATTCAAAGGGCGTGTGCGCAGACAGGCAGGCTGGTTGAATGCTGTTGTCAAAATCTTGGGGCAGGACGGCGTTCCACCTAAAAAACCCAAATACACCTGCAAATTTAAGCAGAGTTGGACTTCCATTTATATCTGCTAGTCACCAGGATAGTGGCTTTGGTCGTGCCTTTTGCAAAGTTTGTAGGGTTGATTTTAATATGGGGCAGAAAAATGAGGTGAGCCAACATATCAGCTCCCAACGGCATGAGCGTGCTGTTGAGGCACAGAAGTGCATCAATGATGATTGATGCTTTGCTTTGCCCCCCGCTGAAAAAAAACCTCCCGTATTTTGAAACCTAAATGTTGGCAGGTATGTATGGTACATATAACCAGAATTTATTATGGTACATGTAAATATAACCAAAATTCGTTATTTTGCTTGACTAAATAAATGTTTAGCAGACATTAACTTTTCAAACAAAGGTTATTGATCATTAGTTTGCATTGTTCAATTAAATGACAATACATAAATAAATACCACCTCTTCACTTAATTCAGATTCCTCCCGGCCAACACTTGTGCTCCAGCCCTCTGGTAGATAAAGTGTGGTCTGGGGACCCACAGAGGTCCCTTAAGAGGGTCATAGGTGGTCCTCAGCAAAAAATATCTGCTGATACCCACAAATTGTTTCATTACATGTAATTTAACAGGTACTGAAACAGGTAGCTTGGTGGCAGGTCAACTAAATTCATTTTTGGTGTTTTTAACTTTTTAACTTTTTAGTTAACTACTGCAGCTACCAACTATTTTGTGGCTATAAAATTATAAAAGACAGTTCAGTTTTGTAATGAAGCCAGATAGGGTTATTTGGTTTGGAGTGTAGCCATCAGAAACGCAATCAACATTCCTTCACTTTATTTCAAATAAAATACTGTTTTTCTTTGACCTTCCGCTAACAAAAATATATTTCTCTTTAGGGTAGCTTTGCTGTAATTCAACTTCTGCCATTGTGAAGTAACTTTCTATCTTCCATAACACTGGTTATACTGTTCTTTACTAAATCAAATCAGGATTGTTGCATCACGTGCGACGGTGCCTCGTTTATAAAAAAGGTCATATGATGTTACCAACCACATGAAGCTTCAACGGTTTAAAGAAATCCCAGGTTTTTACTTCTTTGTTCTCGTCCAAACTCATTACCACATGAAGGTGGTCATTTTATCTCTCTCTTTCTCCGTCGCCCCCTGTGGTGAGGTGTAAATCTTCAATCGGCCCCTCCAGGATTACATCATCAATAAGACATTAGCATCCTATGTTTGATCCATGCACGCTCAGGCATTCTGATGAGGGGGAGCTTGCATGCCCTTTGATGAGAAACAATCAGAAAATGACTGGAAAACATCATTATTAACGCCCTACCTCTTCACACTATAAATATCTGGAAGAAGGGAGGATTAATTTGACAGTAAATGAAGGAGACATGGGAACAGGGAGATTACTGTCCAACTGGTTGAACAGGCTACAGTGTCTTTGCACTGCACATATTTGGGAGTAAACATTTTATTGTTCTTTTTGTTTCCTATTCCTAAATTGGGATGCTTGGTATTGTCTGTGGACATGTATACTCATAAATTAAAAGGAATACACCGACTTTTTAGGAGTTTGGCCCATTGGTCGTCATCCCCAATATGTGACCAGAGGATTGGTACCAAAATCATCTCTGTGTCTCCAATAGATAGTTCTGTCCGGTGAGCATGCTAACGCTTTAGCATACAGTGTGTTAAGCAAGTGTAGACAATTAGCGATATCCTAAAAGTGCTGTTATCCATGAAGCTCTAAAGCTGGATGGTTAGCTAATCAAGGCATGTAAAACTGACATAAAATTTGACAAAAAGAACACTTTCAATGGCAGAAGATCTCTCTTAACACTAGACTTCAAGTGTAACTTGTTTAGCTTACACCGGAAGCGAGCGAAGTTAGCCAGACAGCTAAAGTTTTGTGCTGTTCATTCCCTAATGATTCTAAATCTACAATCCATAGAATAAAAAATAACACCAACTTTGGGTTCCTAAATGATTTATCTTCATATTTTGGATAATGCTAATCGCCTACAGTTATAGCATACTGTATGCTAAAGTGTTAGCATGCGCACCGGACAGAGCTATCTACTGGAGACACATAGATGATTTTGGTGCCAATCCTCTGGTCACATACTGGATAAGCTGACCAATGGGACAAACTCCCAAAACGTTGCTGTAGTCCTTTAAAAGCCAAAAACCCGGTCAAACTCCTGCGACTGAATGATTGTGAAGCTTTAACCTCTGTAGTTCTTTATGTAGTTTCCCTTTGTACAGTACCAGATTTTGACTTTTGATTTTTTGAATTAATTCCACAAAAAATACAAGTATTCAGTGTTTTCCCCCACAATTGTATTCTCGTCAGGATGGAAAAGCCTCTGAAACAGCATTTAGACCATGACTGGACACTAAAACTCTCCATTGAATCCCAGAATAATATTAAACATATTCCTGCATATCAAAATGATCAAAATGTCATATTAGAATCAATTCAGTCAAACAGGTTAAGGGCTTCCCATAGACAAACAGTCCAGTATTGATTCATTCTACAATCAAACTGCATCATATCCATCACATCAGAGGTGGACGACGCTGACCGGACCAGATCAGACGTTGACTGTAATAAAAGGTTAACACCGGCCCCATATATCAGTCTAGTCTCAGTCTAGATGCCTTCCCGCAGCATGGAAAAGGATTCCAGCTGCCCGGGGGGGAGAAACTACGAGGGAAACACTGTGGCTCGTCCACTTTGCAGCGAACAGACAAACAGCAAAATGAGGAGCAGATGCCCCATCAGTTAGAGCTCATCTGGAGCTGAAGCACTGAGCCAATGACAGGTCAATTCATCTGATGCCTCTCCACTTTTATCATAGCCAGCTCCGCTTCCTGAGAGCGCTGACCTTTTCTCACTTCACTGCCAGAGCTGAAAAGCATAAGTGTGTGTCAGTGTGTGTGTGTGTGCGTGTGTGTGTGAGTGTGTGTGTGTGTGTATGTGTGCCTGTGTCTGCATGCACGTGCTGAGAAAGTGAAAGAGATTGAAAGTGTTCCTTTTCTTGTTTTTACTGCTGGTGTGTGTGTGTGTGTGTGTGTGTGTGTGTGTGTTGCAGAGCAAAAGTGAAAGAAAAACAGATTTGGTGTGGTGTGCAGTACAATACTTCATCATTGGGTAGAGGGAGAGGGGGTGACATGTAAGTGTGTGTGTGTGTGTGTGTGTGTGTAAAAGGAACGAAACACTATTGCATGTGTGTTTGTAGTGCTGGTGCCTTGTCTGTGTGTATGTGTGTCTCTGCATGTGTGTTGCACAGCAAAAGTGAAAGAAAAACAGATTTAGTGTGTGTTTCCAGATTCAGGTAAAACAGTACAATACTTAATCACTAGGTAGAGTGAGAGAGTGAAACATAAGCAGGTGTCTGTGTGTGAGTGTGTCGGCCCAAAAACACACCCCAAAAAAAAAAAACATACTTGCACTCAAACAAGACAAACTCACACACACTCACTCTGTCAGTCGCAGGAGTCACTCCCCCCCCGTCTCCTTCTAACCTCGACTTGAATCCTCCTACACTTGATCAGGTTGACAGTCGGGGCTTTAGATGTTGCCGTCTGCCTCTTGCGTCAGCCCGGAGCTTCTAACAAGAGAAAAGACTGCAGGGAATTAGATGCATTCTGGGAGGGACATCAAGGGTATAACCTTGGAGTAAAACTCACTGAGATTCAGAAAAGCTGCATTGGATCGTTCAGATCGCTCTCTTTTGTTCAGAGTTTTACACCAGGCGCAAGAGATCAGATTTTAAAAGTATGGTAATAACATGCTGTCATTTTTATATACATAGATGTTTTGCTACACTCTATCGCAGATTTATAAAACACAATAGTGATCCAACCTCTATCTAGTTCATGAAAAGCTTTTATATTTCCTGTTCTAAACACCCGGTGTCTGGTAGGTCTTTCCTGGGGGAAAAAAATTCTCTGGTGCACAGGAAGTGATGCATTTTCCAGCTTGTTTGGAATCAACAGAAGAAGAACTGGGTAGTTAGCATGAGCAGCGATAGGCACCGTGGCTGAACAGACAAAGAAAAGAGCGCCACCTACAGGAACTTCATCAACAGAAAATCCAAGGAGAAAGACGTCACAGTACTGGATACACTGTTTGATTGACAGGTGATCTCTGGGAAGAGCAGTGAGGAACACCATGGAGGATCTCGCAGATTACCACTTTAATACAACCCCTGAAAAGTAAAGCGTTACCAGACAGAAGTCATGGTTCCATCACCCATACCTTGGTGCTGGAGCGTTGGTTGGGGTCTTCCCGTGACTGCAGCAGGCCGGCGCCCAGGGATGGCAGCTGGGTCTG
>CABFOQ010021776.1:0-23717 GCA_900660455.1 Gephyroberyx darwinii | reverse complement strand
CTGGACTGCCTGTTATGATATTAATCACATCAGGATGACATCACGGATGGTTTGAGAGGGTGTGAGGGGGGACAACATCCCTTTGTAAACCGTAAGATTTGGGGAAAAGGACGAGAAAACACGCTCGTTGGATTTCAACCAGTTTTGTTTTTATTGGAATTTAACATTTTCATGTTGACTTATCAGCAGAGATGGGCTCATGGACACAACAACCAAACATGCCTGTTTTTTCTGCTCTTCCCCTCACTGTCTGGCTGGTATATCATTGCTGTCATGGAAAACACTTATTTAACTGCAATTTGGTTGCTTCCTTTTCTCTTTTCTTTTAATCTAAATAGTAATTCACTTGCTGAGTAAGTTGATTTACTTTCGGGTTCTCAAGCCTTGTTAAGGCACTTGTATTATTTCAGAAATACATGGAGGTCAATGAGAGTATAAGGAGATGTATGGTTTTTAATTGACGGCAGCAAAATATATATATTGCTATCATGACACTACTACACCTATTCTGAATTCCAGCTCATTGTTTTTCACCAGGTCATCACAGAAGCCACAGGCATCGCAGTCACTCAAAGTCCCCAGAAAGGTGAGTGCTAAAATTGAAGGCAAGAAAGTCTAATCAAATGTAAATCACACATTAGAAACTTGTTTCTAAATACATTTTTATATCTGCATGTTTGCAAAAACAAATCTTGCTATAGCTATTGCCTCCATGTATACACCTAGATTATGATTATGTTGACTAACACCTTCATTTTGTTTGTTCTGTTTTATCACAGGAGTTCAAAAAAGAGTCACAAGAAGAGTCGAAGAGGAAACGAGTGATCATTTGTCTTATTTTTTTTTCTTCACCTGCAAGCTGTCAAAAGGTTTTACCTTTTATTTTCCAAACTTTTTTTTTTGTTACTTTTTTAATTCTATTTTGGGAAGTGATTTAACTTTTAGATATTTGACCAGCCGAAAACATTTTGCAATTCTAAGTAGCTTTAACCTAACTTTGCAATGTACGTCAATCTGGACTGAGCATGGACACAGTCTATATATCTACACTTCATGTTCAGACGACTTTGTTACTCCCTAGGGCTGTGGCCTGTGTCATAACTGAACCTGTTATACACTGAAAACCCCCTTAGAGAGATGTAAAAGTATGTCTAATGTTGTGTTTCCATTCCTCAAAATAATTGTGGCCAACATTAATAAGTTGTGGATACTTGTAGGTAATGTGATCCCTTTATACATTGTTTAAATTTCTGTATGACAAGTATGAGGTTAGCACTGTTATTTGACATTCATTATAGAAATAAAGAACCTTCCCTTACTGCATTAGTCATGTGTTTATGGGATGCTTTGTTGACTCAAAATCAATTCAAATCCACCTCTATGAAGAGAAGTAATTCTCTAGATTACAGAAATCCAGTTTCAGATTGTGACTATACAGTAAATACAAATTATAAATTTTTCATGATGTAATAGACTCCTACTCTTGGAGGTTTGCCAGGAAGTTTTCTATTTCTCCACACATTCGGTTCTTCTTCCTTTCTTTAATTTGGGTTAAAGTTCTGATGCTATTCTTCCTAGACCTGGTTGGTTGTGGTATTTCTGCTGCCTTCATGTGATAGAGTATTGACTTGTGGTTGTCTTTTACATGATGGGCTAAGTATTTTGCATAGGCGTTGTAAAGCAATTGTAACTCAGCAGGCTCCAGGTTGCTTCCTAGCAATTCCTCGTATATCTGTTCAGCTTGTGCCCTGCCATTAGTTGACTCTGCATAGATATGTGCTAGGGCTATTTTTATAGGGAGTGAAGAATGCGGGTAAAGAGCGATCCCATCCTCATGAAGACGGATTGCTCTCTCCATCATACTTTTCCTCAGGGGATTGTCTTTTTGTGAAAAGACCCTCCATTTGTAGCAGGTTGCGAGACATCCCTTCAGATAGCGGTCATTTGGATGTCTTCCTAAAGCCTCCTCTGCCAAATCAATAGCCTCATCAATAGTTAAATACATTCTATAAAGTCTTAGCAATGGTCTGATACCGCTGTAGCTGCCGAAAGGCGTTTTCAAAACCCTTTTAGCCATCTCCCGAGCTTCATCTTCAATGACTTTGCCAGTCTCAGCAAGTCTCTCAAGGTAAAGAACAGCGAGGTATAAATTCTCTGGATCGCGCTCCTTAGCTATTTCCAATTTCTTTAAGATCTCATCCTGTTCTGGAGTGTGGCTCTCAATCGCAATCTCTGCCAAGACCTGGCTAGTGTGCCACTCCACCCTCTCCGGGTCCATCCTGATTGCTTTCTGGAAGTATTCTATTGCTTTCTGCTTGCTGTCTGGGCTGAACTTCATCAGGGTCCATGCTTTTTCAGCACAGATCTCTGGATGGGGTTCACCTTGGGATGGAGATGGGTATTCCAGTAGCAGGGCCTCCACTTTTGCCACATAGAACTGACATCTTGCTTGTTCTCCCCAATGATAGTACAGCCAGGCCAGGTTCCCATAGTTAACCAACAACCAGGGACCCTCATCTGCAACGGTGTTTCTAATCTGGCGAAAAGCCTCTGTTGCCCTGCTGAAGCACCGCAGAGCGTCACCTCTAGCTGAACCCAGGGTGGCATCTTGACAGCTCAACTGGTAGTGTACGTATGCCTGCAGGTTATAAATGTGACCCAGCCACTGGTATCCCCCTTCAGTGCCGATATCCTCCAGATTATCCCTGAGTTTCAGAAGGTCTGATCTGCTGTGGTGTAGGTCCCATGTGAAATGGCATTGCAGTGCCTCCAGTTTGGCCCTCAATGTTGTTTGGCTTTGAACAGCGCTGATTGATAATGAAAATACAACATTAACATTGGGTGTGTAATATTATTAGATGTGCTCTGTGGTGTATGATAAAGACTTCTTCTAAAAGAAGTTATTCAATATAAACAAGCATTTTTCATTCATTTTTTTCTTGAAGGTGAAATAAATGATATTGGTGATATTACGAAAGACTCATACAAATGATATGAAATACAGAATCAGGTAGCACTTACCTCATCGTACGGCTGTTAGCTCTCCTTTTCGACTGCAGTTCATTGGTGACTATCCTTTGCTCTATATCTATGCGGTTGCTGTGGGTGTAGTGCCATAAATGCAGTCATGTACAATTTACATGATGCTATAAAAGATGTAATGTTTAACCTCCTGCTTGGACTCTGAGGTGGACTTTCTATTCTAAGGAATAGAGACAGGCAGCTGCAAGTTTATTCTACTAAAAAGGAACGGAAGTCATGACGAAGGGACACGTGTGGATTAAAGATTAAAAGGGCAATTTATAAACAAAAGGTTAACTCCTCTATAGTCAAAATGATTGGAGACATTTTTTTAATCTACAGAGCTCTTGTTACAAATACTGACACTTTTTTATTATGTTTTGAATCTACAAAAACTAGGCTTGCATTGTTTGTTCTAGTCCGGGAGATTTGGCTTGCTGTAGTTCAAGCAGTGCTCCTCTACTTTACATCTGTGTTACACCCAAAGTAATCTAGACAGATTTCTTTTTTTCATTTGGGTTATCTTGTGATAACAAAATATATTAACATTTGACAACGTATGATTTGTA
Organism: Gephyroberyx darwinii; assembly: GCA_900660455.1. Taxonomy (NCBI): domain Eukaryota; kingdom Metazoa; phylum Chordata; class Actinopteri; order Trachichthyiformes; family Trachichthyidae; genus Gephyroberyx; species Gephyroberyx darwinii. The sequence continues at coordinate 20,127 of CABFOQ010021776.1, read as the reverse complement.
ATTGACCCTTGTAGTCTGAGATGTCATTTCTTCATGATCAAGGTTTGACTCTATCTCTTATCAGTGTTAACGCCTGCATTTCTTGGAAACCACCTCTTGAAAATAAAAGCTGGGTCATCATCCTTGGATTCAAGACAACAGAAATGAATCTTGAAATGAAAGCTATATGTTGCAGGCAATGCTTATGGTTATACTGAATGTTATGTTAGCGCACACAGACTCACAGGCCTTCCCAATGGATAGTTTAACAGGTCATGATGGCTGCGTCCTGGTTTGACAGTGGAGAAGTTGCTATTAACATTTGATAAGATTTGGTGTAATCCAGTGTGTCTCAGTCTTTTCAGTCTCATGGAACAGCAAATGGTTGTCTTATTGACTTATGGATGACACAAATGGCATGACCACCTTCAGTGACTGTTGTACTGAAACCAATATCAGATTTTAATTTAGAAATGGAGCTGCCATCTACCAGCCCAGGGACCATTCAACAACGGGGGCCTTCATCAGTCCAGACTAGACTGATGGTATTGGGCACTTTTACATTCACAGCTAAATGCCGTGAATGTAAATCAATGTGAATGTTAACATTCTCCCCTTCTACAGCTTCAACCTCATTTTCACTCCCATGTACGGAGTCCTGGTTTAGAGTATCCCAACCTTCCCACTGACCACATACAAAACCTGACAGATAAAAGATAATAAATACCCAGAGTTAAGATATTCCCACCAACACAGTGGCTTGCATACACTAACCTAATGTAGGCTGTTTGGAGACCCACCATTTGTTTTGTGAGGTGAAAGAAAGGAATGAAAGAAGGTACGAAGGAAAGGGACGAAGGAAGGACGGACTGGCGGACGGAAACGAGACAACGTATGTTTGCTGACGTCATTTACACTGCGCCAGAAACTCCGTGCATGTAGCAAGTTTGGTGGTTTTGCTGTTTGCAGCCGCCTACGAGCACTGGGATTCCAGCGATAATGCAAGGTTTATTCACGTCCCTGTGAGTTGTAATGTTAGCAGTAGGTCACTTGCTAAACCGAGGGGACGCATGTGTGTTATGTTCCGGGACAGCGAGCTATAATTGGTCTCGCTGCTGTAAATATAACTAGCCGTCATTAGCTAAAAATGCTGACTAGCTAGCTAGCTACCACAGCTCCTTCACAACCTCTGCTGTGCTTTATTTTTGTTTTGCAGATGACAATGTGACACGGGCTTGCCGGCCATACTCTGTGTTGCCGTGGAGCAGTGCATGTCCCGGCCGCAGGAGGGGAAGGACAGACGGAGGGTTTGAGCTCTCTGGCGACCGTCAGTGTCAGGGATGGACACCTGGACACCCAACCCCCGAGCGAAGCCTTTTATCCCCCGACAACAACGAAGCCTGTACCTCACCTGGAAATACAAACTAACCAACAAGAGAACTATTCGCCGATTCTGTCAGGTCAGGAAATTTTACCTCTGAAGGAGTTCAGCTCGAGTGTAAAGTTGCAGAGTGCCATCGTTGCTGTTGTTGCGTTGGCGTTGTTATGTTGGATAAAGTCAGCAAAGCTCTTTAAGGTTAATGGAAATCGCATAAGATCAGAATCAGAAAGCAGTGCAACCATTTTCTTTCCTTCTGCAGGCTGGTGCTGTCCTGTTTCTGCTCATCACTGTGATAGTCAACATCAAACTCATCTTGGACACAAGGAGAGTAGCCAGTGAAGAAGAGGCAGCACAAGAGTATGGTGAGAGAGATATGCATGCATTTCATCGTATCTGTTGCACTTCCCTTGCTATGACCACTTTGCTGTCTTTCAGTGATGTTGTGGAGGAAAAGTTGTAAAACTCTCAAGCTAAAAATGTACTAGGTACTGTTTTGGTTTGGTTTCATGACCATCAGGCCATGGGCCTGTGTTATTGCCCCATTCCAGCTGCATTCTTACCCAGGCCGCTCACTAACTGAAAAGGAGTACCTACCTATTAAGTTGTTGTGCTCTGTTAGTACCTTACCTGACACCAGTGTCCTGTTAGTCTCTCTCACCAGTCTCTTCTCCCAATTCAGGGAGACCAGAGAATAATAACCTGCCAATGCCATTTAGGGTTTGTTTTGCTATGTCAGTCTGTTGTAGAATGGTCACCCAGCAAAGGGTCAGACATTGGTCTTGTCCTGGCTGGCATCCCCAATTTGAGAGACAAATGGGGCCACTTAAGTCAGTATTGTCCCCCACTGCTGGGATGTTGGTTCCATTACTTATGAAAATAATTTAAAAAGCGTCACCCTGGTCTCACTTGACTCCTTAAAAAGTATAGGGCCAATGTGAGAATTAGTCCTTGCAAGATAAGCATGCAAACAGTAGCAATTGTTCGGGTCCAGCCTGCTCTGATTCTAATGCACATAAGGTAGCTAATCAAAGTCTAATGCTCTTCCAGAGGATGTCATGCCCAACATGGAGACACCACGGAGGCCAGCTGGTGGCCGCAAGGCCCTGGACATCGAGGTGTACTCCAGCCGCTCCAAGGTCTACGTGGCAGTGGACGGCACCACTGTGAGTTCAACTGATTGATTGAGTGATTGATTATAAATTTTTGCTCTGGATTACTGGATGCGTTGTTGAGGATAGCACTGGAAACTATTGTACAGTCAATTCTAACATGATGTTTGCACAATACATTGTGATGCTTTACTATCATTGTTCATTGTTCCTCCATCTTGCTTGTGTGGCCAAATGAATACAGGCAAACATACAGGTAACACCATGTCTTCCTGTAGGTGCTGGAGGACGATATGCGGGAGCAGGGAAGAGGAATTCATGTGATAGTTCTCAACCAGGCTACTGTAAGCATCTGTACTCTTGATGTAAAATGTTAAAGGACAAGATTTATCTTTTTCAGTGTTTTCAGGTTTTATTTGACAACTTTTGTTTTTGTGCAAATTTCAGGTATTGATAATTGACTTGCAACCTCTTCTGCAAATATTGTCCTTGAAGTGGCAGATAATGAGGAAAAAAATGGATGACCTAAACTTGAGCCCCCAGTGCTCTATTTTAATTTTCAAATCTTTTTTGAAATGGAAAAACACACAGAGCAGAACAAAATCTTCTCAGCATATTTGCTTAAATGGGAAAAGGTCAGAGAAATCACGCTAATTAGCTGAGGCTTATTTGGGCCAAACTCCTCAACAAGCTGAACATTTAGTTGACATTCTTGAATTGTGTTTTCTTGTTTGGAGGTCTGTACCACATTAATTGCCATGGAAACAGCCAGCGACTTGGGGCAGGCCCATTTGCCCCTCACAGGGACGAGTGCATGTTTGCAGACAGGAAGTTTGACCAATGTTTTACTATTGAGTCTCAGATCTGTGTAGATTTATCACACTTGGTTTAAATTCTACATTTAAGTTTGACGTCTGTGTGTTAAACTTCCCACCTTCCCAGTGCCTGTCTTAAGTTTTTGGCTGTCTGTTTTTATCTCAAAATTTCACAGGGCCATGTGATGGCTAAGAGGATATTTGACACCTACTCTCCCCATGAGGATGAAGCCATGATTCTTTTCCTGAACATGGTGACCCGGGGTCGAGTCCTCATCTTTACCATTAAGGTCTGTCACTGTCATTCTCACAGCTGAACAAAACATGCAGTTATTTGTACTTCATACTTGAGGTCAGTTTTTCCCCCTGCCATTAAATAGGATTAGGTGACAAATTTGCCAGGGGAGTCAGTTTAATGTGCTCATATCTCACAACTAAAGATAAGGCTATTCATTCAGAATCTTGCATCTTAGGAAAAAAATATAAGACACTTGAAAGTATATTTCATATTTTCCATTTGGTGTGTTTTGAAAACACTCCCTTAGGAAAGATGTGATCAGAGATGGACACTTCAGCGTTTTGTGAACTGTGAATTTTATTAAGTTCCATGTTTGTGTGCATGCATGCATGTGTGCGCGTGTGTGTTTGCTTGACCTGTAGGATGAGGGCACGTTTCACCTGAAGGATGCTGCTAAGAACCTGCTGAAGGGCCTGGGGAGCCAGGCGTCACTCAGCCTCAGCTGGAGGGACATGTGGACTCTGGTCGTGAAGAAAGGAGGTAGGGGAACTAACTTTGTAGGTTGATGTTATTCTCTCCAGTGGCATTGTTCTCATCCATACACTGAAAGACCTTTACCCCTTTAATACCCCTTTCACATACAAATCCCGGGATTTAAATGGGTTATTGAAACTTGGGTCGTTCCTACATTGGGCCCATTCAGACCGGACCGCACAAGACCCGTGTCACCATATTTACATCTGATACCGCAGGGCCCACGTTGATAAAAGCAGACGTTTCAAAGTGTGTTTACACTCGAGATTATTATTCCTTCTTCCCCACAAATGCACAGACAGTTATTTGTTCCATTTGTTTGTTGTTGAAACGTTTTTTGCTGTGAATTGGCTTGCAGGCGTTTGTATAAAGCGCAGGTTACATCTCATACTATTGCGTCTCTGAATTTAACCAATGAGGTTCGCATCCATTGCATAACCCGTGTCCCCCGTTCATACTGCAGCCGAGCAGCATCTGACCCACCTTATTCCCAGGTCGTGAGCAGGGTCACGACCCTGTCTGCTAATCCGTGTAGACCCATTCACACTAATGCCTGACACGGGTCATTCCCGGGTCGTTGCCCCAGTGTGACAGGGGTATCACTCATTCTCTCTCTCACACTGCATCTTTACTCACATGCGTACTCTGTTGTACCTTCTGTGTGTGTTTGCATGTGTTTGTGTGTCTCTAGGTCAGGTGTATGGAGAGAAGCACTCTAAGTCCCCAGCCCTGTCCACCTGGGGAGACCCAGTGCTGCTGAAGACTGAGGTGCAGCTCACTGCCTCTGAAGGTATGGTACAATCAAGTACAGAATCAAGTTTGAAAAAGTGTGACTTATTCTATGAGGTTCGAGAATAAAGACTTGTACATTTTCTGTTAACCTCTGTATAATTGACTGTCTGATGTACTTGGCAAAGGACAGAGATTCTGATGAATGAAATGTGATCCTAACTCATGCAGAGGCTGAGTGCCACTGGGCGGACACAGAAATGAACAGGCGAAGGAAGCTCTTCTGCAGTAAAGTGGAGGGCTACGGCAGCATCTGCAGCTGTAAGGACCCGGCTCCCATCGAGTTCAACCCTGACCCTGTAAGACAAATATTTGTACCAGTCATTGCTTTTTGAGATTATTGTTTTGAGACTTTTTGTTTTATTGGAGAGCAGGAAATGGCAGAAACAAGGGAAATAGTAGCTTTTAAGTCTTCAATACAGTTTGCTTCTTACTAACAGTGATAATAAACCACAAGCCATCAAATGGAAACTGTAATGAGTAATTTTAACTTTTTTTCTTCCAGCTGCCCACCAATAACGTCTTCAATGTCCCAGTGGCTGTCATCGCTGGGAACAGACCCAACTATCTCTATCGGTAATGCCTGGAAGCTGATGATATGATGATAAAAAAAAACGATGATCAGAATGATTATGATGATAATACATTTCATTTATATGGCATGAAATGAGACAGAAACTGTGATAGACAAACAAGAGTTTTACTGTGATTTCAGAGATTTGCTTCAGAAGCAGTGGTTTCCTTTTGGTTCAGTGACACCGTAAAATATATTTTCTACCTCCATGAGTAGAGCCAGGGTCTGATTTTTACTTGCGCCATCCAGACAATTGTTTGCTTATCACAGCACCATAAGAAACTTTGGATAAAAACACCTACATAATTGATTACTGTGAAATTGACTGGTATTTAACAGATAAACTACATTGCATACATGACATACATCATTTCATACATGTAAATATAATGCATTGGCCCTGCATTTCAGCTTCTCTCAATGTTTTACCCATACAGAAATGGTGATAAATGAGGCCTACTGATAGTGACTATTCTCTCATTAGTAAATGACTTACTGGATTCACATTTCAAATAAAGCATATTGGAAATAACTTGTCCCTCCACCCTGGTTCATAAATGCAAAAAGCGTTATTATCAAGGCAGTTGTAAGATGAACGAGGAAACATTCATCCCCTTCTTAACAATATAATTTGGTGGTGAAATGAAGGAAAATCCCAGTTCTCCTCCTTGTTAAATTTGAGCAAATCACCTAGTGATAGACAATCACTAGCACAATTTCCCCCACCATTTCCTATTATGTCAAATGAAATCACTAACAGCTCTCCTCGCTTTTCTTTGTTTTTAGGATGCTGAGATCACTTCTCTCAGCTCATGGTGTCAACCCGCAGATGATCACAGTCTTCATCGATGGATATTATGAGGTACAAGGACCTTTCTTCTCTTTGTCTTCATATTTCTCAAGTGTCTTGATAAACTCCGGCCATTGTACCATACCACTCTGTGTGCGTGTGTGTGTGCATGTGACAAACAGGAGCCTATGGATGTGGTGGAGCTGTTTGGACTGAAGGGAGTTCAGCACACGCCCATCAGTATCAAGAATGCCAGAGTGTCCCAGGTAATCAACAGTTACATCCGCTTTTAAGATTTAACACTTTAAATTGCCATATCAGCCACAAATTTGCTGGGAATTTGTCTTGGAGCGCTCAAGACGAAAACAGAACAAGACATCAAACCAATGAATTTATACATACAAACTTAAATTACAGGTAGTGCCTTGACCCATAGATGGAGGGGGAGCCTACAACCGATTATATTTAGCAATCAGTTTCCGCGGGTTCATGTCTCCTATTGTCCATAGCAAGTAAAGGGCCCATCATTTCTGATCAGTACAGTGTAATGAATAACCAGAAGCTGCATTTTATACAGACATCAGGTTAGAATTGCCATATTTCACAAACAACAGTATGAATCCAGATACATAAATCACAGACATCAGTGTAAAATAACAAACTCAACAATGTCTCTACTCAACATCGCAGCACTACAAGGCGAGTCTGACTGCAACCTTCAATCTACACCCGGTGAGTCCTTTGGTGCCCTTTTAACCACTTCATTTGTTGAATGCAAAGATGTACGTAGCCAAGGTGTCTGTCTGCATGTGCTGCTTTCCACTGTAGCCTACTGGCTCCTTTTGCCATACTGTCAGGTTTGCCAATTGTTGGCTTGTCAGTGTAATCATGTATGCACCTCTAGACCAAAATACCTGACAAAGACCACTTGTGGTTACAATGTTGCTCAGAATATATCCCATGGGGAGTATTAATACCACATGTTTTATTTTTCATTTACATCAGGAAGCCAACTTTGCCATTGTCCTAGAGGAAGACCTGGACATCTCCATTGATTTCTTTAGGTAGGCTGCCGCTCACAGTGAATGTATGCACTGCCAGCACTATGTACTTTTTTACCCTTATGTAAAAGGGTCAATTAAAAAAAAATAAATTGTTATTTAGAGCAGTTTTGGGGAATATTTGCACATGGAGTGAGTGTTGCACACATAAACACACTGCCCAGTTCAAGCACAGTCTGGAACTGGGCAGTTTCTAAATTAAGCAGCTAAGCAGCTTCACTGGAACAGTTTAGTGCTTTGTTCAATCACTGCAATATTTATTGGAGGGACATAGCTTCTGATTCACCTAACCCACCAAAAGTCTTTGAGTTTTTAAGGGATTGGAACCAATGGCTCAAGTTCAATCATTAGACTACTGCCAGTCCCAGCTGAGTTTGGCTGAAACTTGTTCAGAGCAGTTATTCCAAATTATTTCATCCCAGATAAGAGGAACCCTGAAAATCTTTAGTTCCTAATATTATTTGCTTCCTGGCTGCCCTGTAAACACTTAGATGGGCTGTGAATGGAAGCATCCCAAGCAGTGACACCCTGTATAAGAAATGGTTCTGGACTCAACATCATCAACAGGCAGTTGAAACAAGAAGGCCCCATAACCACATATAGACCAAGCACCTCTAACTGTGTTAGATGTAATTACCACTAGATGGCAGTAACTCCACAGTGAGGAAGTGGATTTCATTGCTCCTATGAACTTCTGTTTTTCCTTTATTGGAGAGCCATGGCTTTGAAATGTATTTGCTGTAAATGTGCCAGCTCCCCTGCTGGGGCAGACCATCCTTTTTGAAGCATCGACTTCATATGGCTCAGAAGCACACCCAGCTGTCATATGACTCAGTTTTAATGCCAGTTTGCATCAGTAAACATGCTCTCTGAAATTAGCTTTAGACATCTAGTTAGAGAGTAGTGAAAACCAATTTTTGCCCTCCTATGGAGAAGAAGCCATTTTTCATGTTTATATCTATACACCTTGCTTGTCCAGACATCTGAGGTCACTGTCACTGAAAATATGTAATTATATGTAATTATATTTATTTATATATATAATATGTTTTTATAATGTGAAGTGGGTGTTTATTCAGTCAAGAGTTCAGGTAGTGAGTTATCTACAAAGTTATTGTTTAACTTATCCATGATGATGTGGATGCAATTATGGTTGTCGACTCAGTTTCCTGAGCCGGAATTTCCACCTGTTGAATGCAAGAAATGATGATACTCATAATTGTGTTTGTGGGCGTGATGGCGTTAAAGAAAAAATCCACCTTAACACGCTTTAACTTTGTTAAAAAACAGCTATTGGTGATGTACCTTGTATTTCTGGGTATATTTTGTTGTTTGGCGATATTTTCATATTCCTGTTCCTATAAACAATCAGTCACGCAGACTCAATGAGCAAAGGCTTCTTTCTAGATTTTCAACAATCACACAGGGAGAAATCCATTGTAGAAGAGGAAGCGACACCAATTTCCCCACATACAGTATCCTCACTAGTCCACAATGCAGCGCAGTGAGAAGAGATGTTGGTTTTGCATAAGGGACGTGACTCCCTTTTTCTCCACTGACAACAGCTAGCACTGAGCTATCGCTCTCTCCACCTGCATAAAACCCACAGCTGATGATGCCAATAATAATTACTAGTTACATTCACACTAGTATGCTTCTGCACAATCAACCCCTTTTGTGATTAACTAGAAATAACTGCTGCAGTTCATTTGTTTGACAAAGCAACTTGTTAAAGAGTTGTTGCTATGGAGCTAGCTAGCAATAGCCAAGGGTAAAAGTGCATACAATAAAAATAAATTACAAACTTCATCACAAAATAACTCCTGGAACCCACTGAACATCACAGATTGTTGATATATAACAGCATAGGAGTATCGGAGGGTGGAATTTTCCTTTTAATAATGGTAACATGGTCAGACTACGATTTATGATGATATTATTACTGGGGCTGCTATTGCCTGTAATAATGTTGCTGTTAATTTTGTTATTGCTCTAGTTTTCTGAGCCAGACCATCCACCTGTTGAATGAGGATGACAGTCTGTACTGCATCTCGGCCTGGAACGACCAGGTCAGTGGTCTGTTCCTTAACTGTCTACCTAACTGACTAACTAACTGCCTTTCATCTTGTCAAACCTTTTCTCACAAACTGTTTTCATCTTAATATTTCACTCTTGCTGTCACCGGTCTAGCTCCCTACTTCCCAATTTCTGTCTTTTATCTTTTATCCACCTGAAAAATTCCAGCTGAGATTACCTACTTTTTCTTCTTTAGTCATGTCTGATTTTTCTCTGGGATTATTATCATTGTTACTACTACTATAAGTAGTAGTAGTGGTAGTAGTAGTGAATATTTATCTCATTCATAATTATAAAATATTTTTGTCGATTGTCACACATTCCATTCATATTGAAGGCCACATAGACGGTACCATAAATTGATTTATTGATTTATTTATTGATTTGTAATCCATGTCAGTGCAGGTGTGTGCCTTTTCCTATAGCTGTTAATAGTTACGTGACAAGTCCAAATATATGAGCAGCTCTGGAAATATGGAGATAGCTTGAAGCGACCTCTACAACAAGATACGTGATTATCACTTTACTGTTGACCTGAGGTGAAACTTCTGTCATCCAGAGAGGGCGTATGCCTCAGTATCACTTCACCCAAGTTATATGTTCGTAATCATCATCTGCACTGAAACTAGCTCCACCAGCTTGGCAACATGGAAGTAAAAGGAACTTTGATCTCTTCTACAACGTCAGTCCATCTGAACAACTCTCTCTCTCTTCTCTGGCACTGATGTGGCCTCACCCATTTTCAACCACTACAACCTCTGAATGACAAGCTTGAAGCTTTTATGTCCACATAAAAGCCTTGCTACACGTTTTCTTCATAATATTGTTATCTGCGGTGCAGGGCTACGAGCACACAGCAGAGGACCCAGCCTTGCTGTACAGAGTGGAGAGTATGCCTGGCTTGGGTTGGGTGCTTAAAAAGAGCCTCTACAAGGATGAACTGGAGCCAAAGTGGCCTACACCCGAGAAGGTGTGTGTGCGTTCGTGCGTGTGTGTTCTTTAAAGTATGTGCATATATGTGTGTTATGAACTGCTAAACCCTGTCTGTGGCTGCAGCTGTGGGACTGGGACATGTGGATGCGTATGCCAGAGCAGAGGAAGGACAGGGAGTGCATCATCCCTGACGTGTCCCGCTCCTACCACTTTGGCATCATCGGGCTCAACATGAATGGCTATTTTCATGTAAGAACTGGGAAAAAATAACACAATTCGCATTTTGGTGTCTAATAATTTAAGTTAAAACAATAATCCACTACGAGTAGCAATAGCTGGATAGCTTCAGGTCAAAGTAGCAAGAGATTGTCGTCCTCATCCCTTGTAATATCTCATATTTACCAAAAACAATTAGCCTAGGCTTAGTTTGTTCCTCTTTAGGTATATAGGCGAATTACTTATATATATATTGCACTGTTAATACAGTATTGAGTTGAATTGCGAGTTGAGCATATTGTTATACCCCTATTTCTTGTCTGTTCTTATAGGAGGTATATTTCAAGAAACATAAATTCAACACGGTCCCCAATGTACAGATGAAGAATGTCGACAGGTAACAACAGCTTTTTAAATGTATGTCCCATTTTCATGTCAGAAGCTGTTGAACTATGTGGGAAAGTAACTGGCCATCGCTGGCTAGCCTTTGACACTCTTATGCTTCGTCCTCACAGCTTGAAGAAGGATGCCTATGAAGTGGAGATCCAAAACCTACTGAAGTGAGTAAGCTTCAGAACAGGCATTAAGCCCATAGATGATAAATTGAACAGTGATTTGAAGGCAAACAATCATTTGTTTTGGGAAAAAATTGGGAAGTAAAATACATGTCATGATGAATGTGGGGAAATGTGTAAATTTGGTGTAAGTATATACTTTTACTTTACAGGGTTAAAAAAAATATTCTGCATACTCCGTGTGTCACTAATGACTTTAATGTGTGTGTGTCTGTGTGTGTCTGTGTGTGTCTGTGTGTGTCTGTGTGTGCCCCAGGGAGGCAGAGGTACTGGACCACACTAAAAACCCGTGTGAGGACTCTTTCCTGCCAGACTCTGAGGGGAAGACCTATGTCATGTACATTAAGATGGAGACAGAGACGGACACAGCTACCTGGACTGAGCTAGCCAAGGTTAGCAGTTGTTGTATTTGTAGCAGCTGTTTGTGTGTGTTCATTTGATGAATTATAATCCAGAAAGGGCACTTGGACAACTCTCCCTCACACCTTAAGGGAAAACAACAGTATGCTGAGATGCAAAAACAACCAAGAGTATTTGTGCTGCTTTGTGTTAACGTTAAAATAAACGTCTTTCCTTCTCTGCTCCTCAGTGCCTCCATGTTTGGGACCTGGATGTGCGGGGATACCACAGAGGCCTGTGGCGGCTCTTCAGAAAACGGAATCATGTCCTGGTAGTGGCCGTCCCAATCTCCCCATACTCGTAAGCAACACTTCCACCACTATCCACATACAGTAGTTGCCTAATTTAGCAATAGCTTTGTAGTCTTTTCCTCATTTTTACATGTATCCTACATGTATCCCATGTAAAACTTGTCTGTAGAGAATGCCACAAACATTGAATTTTCTCTCTCTCTCCCTCTCCATGCCTACCTCTCTGTCTGTGGCCAGTGTGAAGAAGCCAGCCAGCATCACTCCCATTCACTTGGAGCCTCCGCCGAGAGAAGAGGGAGCACCAGTGGAGCAGATGTAGACTTAATGTGCACTCACACCCCGACACACACCGAGCTCCACTAGTGGACATGAAGCTACACCTTCTACCAACCCAGGCCTTAACAATTCTCGTCCATTGTCCACCAACAACTACTAGTATCCTGCTAGAGGCTCCGAACTACCACGCTGGACACTGAACATGCATACGAGAAGATACCTGGAACATTGAGTCCTTTTTCGATGGAGGGAGGATAACCACTGGATTGCACTACTAAATTCGTCCATGGCCTGAGGAGCAATGGTAGTAAACGTGGGAAATTCACCATCAGTGCACATGTGGATATGAATTTTTAGGTCCGCTCTGCCGTAGGACTGTCCTTTACTTTGGAAGTGGAAGGAGGTGAGAAAGGGAATTGGCTGAGATAAGGCGTGAAAGGGAATTGGTTAACATTTATGGGACTTTGAAGGGTCTCCTTGACAACTGTCAGATGACGCACGGCCCGCCCTTTCAGTCAACTGACGAGATGAAAAGGGCAAGAGAAGAAAGTTGATGCTCCAATTCAACTGTAGCTTTTCAGCGAGGAGGACACACACACACACACACACACACACACTACTACTGGGCGGTTGCTGCTGCCTAAGGAACCTACCCAACCAGAATTTAGCTAGCTTTTGTGTTTTGTTTTTTTTAACTACTGAGTGCTTTGTCCATCCTGTACATACATTTTAACTTATCTCTATTTATTTTACATCTACATGGGGTTTTGGGGTTGTTGTTTTTTAATCCACTTTTATTGAGATCAGTGCGTTTTTTTAAGAGCCTAACGTTTACAGATAACAAAATAATAATGTATATACATGCATATATATTTTTTGATGAAAAAAAGGTTTGACATATTTTTCAGCATTAGATACTGAGATTGAGTGAAGGAGTGGAAACAGCCCTGTGGGTTTTACTATTATGACTGCTTGGATCAGTTGCCCAGGATCACTTGAATGAGGGAAACTGGAGCGTCTTAACACTTGAACACCACATAGCTCTCTACCAGAGTTTGGCCAGGTTGTGCTATGCACCCATGTTGCCACCCTCTTCTTAGATCTAATAAGTTTTGGTTGCAACTATGTAGCAACACCCTCCACTGATACACACACAGCACATCTGGGTATTTGCAGGGTACAGGTAACTGCTAACTAACTGGCATTGCTAATAGGCTCTCCTAATGCTTTAAGTTACCACGTCTTACCGTTTTACAGTTTGACAGCAGAGACAGCCAAATATTTTATGGGGCATTAAGTAATTTATGGCTTTTATCGACCTCTATGGGCAACCAAGCCATTGCAACAACATCAACAGGTCTCCAGGCAGCTTGTGTTAGCCGGTAATGGACAGAAGTGTAAAAGTCCCATTTACACTATAGAATGGGTAAGCTAGATAACTAGAGCGGAGGGGGAGTACGAGTATGAGCTGGAAACTTGAGTTTTGAGAGCCAGAAATCTCAGCATTGGACGCAGCTATCCTCGAGCTATTGTTACTGATCAACAACCCTATCACCTCCCACCTCCACCCCCCACCCCCTCAGGCATATTAGGGTCATTTTGTGCTATGGGGCAGTAAAATGCTTACCTAGTGCACCTGTAAAAGTTGGCCATGCTGACATTATGATGGACTGACAAAATACAAATTCTGAAAAATGTTATGATTTGGTTCACCGACGATCTAAAAAAATACATGCTTGGATGGAACTGAATGAGCACGGGACAGGCCTGTGTTGAACCCCTGCCGCTGTGTGTGTCTATGGTGAAATGCTCAATGTTAATTATGGAACAGGACTGGAGGGCTAACATGCCTGCCACTGAAATCTGTAATGCCCAAACTCTATCTTTTGGCTTTCTTTCCCTCTAGCTTACTACTGCACATAGACCATGGTCTGACCATTTCAGTGAAGGGGGCTTATAGTTCTATAGGAGGAAGAGCGAGGAGGAGACCGTATCAAGACATCATTGACCGCATCATTGCTGTTACTCCTGTTTTCACTGCGCATGTCTTACCACCAATTCCACGATGAGTTTGTCTCCTCCTTCTCCCGGCTGGTGGATACCTGCTTTCCAACCGTTTCAAAGAGGCTATATTCGCTTCCCTTCGGGTCAGACGTGACACCGCACGTACTGAATGACTGAATGTTTTCCAATCATGTTTTAATGCAACTATATCAGTATTTGCAATGTTGATTTCATTTTATTGTGTGTAGGTATTTGTGCATTACTTTGTGATGCAGACGACCACATATTTACTAGTTGCAGATGTAATTTCAATCAGAACCACTTATTTTGCAGTATTATTGCTAATATCATGACAGAATAATATTGATGTGTGCCATGGACAATTGAGTTGATTAAAAATGAAGAAGTAGAGTCTGTATTTTTCTGTAAAATGCTTTTTCATTTGAAACTTTAGTTTTTGTAGTGGAATATGTGTGCTGTTTTTGTTTAGTTAAGTGGATAAAACTTGATCAGTCTGTGAGCATTTCATTGTCTGCCCAGCAATACTTTTAAATGAAATGATTTGGAAAATATTGAAAGATACGTTGTATCTGTGATGAGGAGGATGATCCATGGACTTGTTTCAAATGCAGTTTGACATATGTTCTTATATCTTTTATCATGGAAATTAATAAAGTTTTTTTTTTTACCTGTCTTGTAGTGGTGCTCTTTTTTTCGGAAGCTGTGTAACAGTTATTGCTTAAATTATTCACATTGATGGATGTATTAGTGCATATTATTCATGGTACGAACTTGGGGCTGATATTCTTAGCTCAGATTTTGTACTATATGGCCTTGTGCATGCCTTCAGATTTCCCAAGAGAGTGTCAGGCAAAGCAACGGTGAAGGGAAATGCGTGTAGCTAGGGAAATGAATGCAAATCCCCTCAGCTTGGTGAGTTTCCACAACCACTGGTTGATCAAGGGCAAATGCACCTTCCTGCCATGTCCTTTTGAGTGCACTCACCCCATCATCTACATGATTTCATAACCTGTGATGTGGTAACAAAGAGAAAGAGAAATTTGGTTCTCCATGTTCGAGGGCTGAGTTTAGTCAGGTTAAGTTAGAAATTCAATTTTCTTTTTTTGTCCGAATACCAGAAACCAACTCCATGTATCAAGAAATAATTGAGCATGAATGGTCAATCGGTAGCAAATGAGATGCAGTTTCAATTTATATTTTGAATTACTTTAAAATGAGGGTGAAATGCCCCCAGCCTCGGTCTGTTCCTGTGTGTTTATCAGTGCCTGCCACAGATGTTTTTGTTACTTTTTGTGAAATGGTCTCTGAAACAGCATTTAAAACATTTTACACATGAGTTCTATTGAAACCCATAAGGATGAAATTACTTTAGGTTAGGGCAAAACTGGTGTATATGTGTAAGGGTTTGTAAGTTGACGTCACTGGTGTGTTTGTACGCCTGCTTGCTTGCCAACATTTGCACTGGGTGTAATGGGTGCATTAAGCTGGATGTTCAGGCCTTTGTTCATGACTGACTGAATCCCAAGTGATATGTACAGTCCACTGCTTGCTAGTGTGTGTGTGTGTGTGTGTGCACAGTGTTTTGCACTAACCCAGTCACTCAGGTCACCTAGCATTTCATTTCATGTGAGACAATTGTTTCCAGGTCTGCGTAGACACACACAGACTATAAACTCCCTTTCTCTCCATATTCTAGGATTGGGTTTGCGTGCCATTATCTACCCCAGTGCTAAACCTGGTCATTTTGCCTGTCAGTCAAAAACCGCTAGCTCGTATCAAAGCCTAAGTGGTGGGCACGGCGCCTTTTGAATGTCATTTTTGACCTATTGAACATTGTGATGAGCAGACCGCGGAGGCTGATAGCTGCAATGTAGATGGAATATTGATTGGGTGGCTTTGGGTCCATCCCTCCGGGAGCACAGAGGGGGGGAGACGGAGCTGGGGGTTATTGTTAAACATGGGGGCTGGGAGCACACCAGGCATGAGATGATGACAGATTTAACTCTAAATACCTAGCAGGTGTATAATTGGACTGGATGGAATAGGGAATATGGTTGGTCTTTCTTGCTCTCTCTGCTTCTCTCTCTCTCTCTCTCTCTCTCTCCCTGTTTTTGTGTCTCTCTTCTATTCTCTCTCCCTGCTCCATGTCCATCTCTCTCTCTTTCTCTTTCTCTCTCCTTTTCCCTCTGGGTTTGCTTCATCCCCAGCCAAAGAGAAACAGAGGAACAAAGGCATCGTGGCTGTAGAGGATTTGCACAGGGATTTGTGATGATTGCACTAATTTAAGAGCAATAACCCGATGCACACCAAACAATACTCTGTTGCTCAGTCCCTCCTGTCTATTATAAAGGCTTTTATTGGTCAATATTTACTCAGGCTTGTCTTACAATGCATGTAATCTTAAAGGGTATAACAGTGATGAATAATACACAGCAGCACAAAGATGCATTGAAGTACTGTCCTCTCCTGTACACTTCCCTTCATATGCCATTTACAGTGAACACATGCTCCAACTGTGCTCTTACTTAGTCCATTCTCCACATAATACATTATTGTTGATGATGAAAGCATGAGGATTAAACGGTGGCCCCAAAGGCATCAAAACAAGACAATTATCTCATTCACTATGCTAAAAACAAATTCAAGGAATATTTCTAACTTTTTAATAAACATAAGTATTATTATTTTAGCTTTAAAAACATGACTTCAAAGATGTTTTCAACTGAAATGATGGTGAAATCCAGAAGAAGGTATCTTGATTGATCTAGCATGTATAGTAGATTGTATATTGTTTCAACAGGAAATCACAACTAATTCAACTGTGTTGTGCTCTTCATGTTTTCACATTTTCCTTAAGGAGTTTCACCTGACTCTATTGTCCAGGTGGCAGTAGAGGTACATTGACACAATCATAGCAGCAACCTAGGGAAACAGAAAAAAACATTAATCTCTCTCTGCAATATAGATTTTTTCTAAAGCCAGACTAACTTTAATAGGGTTCTGCAGAGTAAATAAAAGTAACTGAAAGGGTCTCACTGGTCTGCCCTCCATCCATCTGAATGGGACCAAACACCACAATCAGAATGCAGACCGCAGCCATATCAAAGCAAAACATGAAATGCGTCTGCAGCCACAGGATGTTTGCTACATGCAAATCATTGGTTGCACTAGAACTCATTTCACTGGTCAAAGGTTAGAAAAGATGAAACCACTGTATTTTTTCTAAGACTAAAGTAGCATGGGCAGTCCACTTCCATCAGTGTTGCAGGCAGCAGAAGCAGCAGCAGCAGCAGCAGCAGCAGCAGCGATGATGGAGAAGTGAATGATTTCCCAAGACAATACTCTGGCTTACTCACCGCTGAACTTAACAGCATTGAGCACCAAGTTATTATTAACCATGTAAAGGGAAATGTTTACATGTGAGTTTACCTCTAAGGCACCAATTCCTGCTGCTATCCCACCCACAATGTTGGCATGCTTTTTGAGCGTCTCCAGAAGCTGTTCAAAACAACCCTACAGAGGAAAGAATTTAATGTGAGTCACAGGATACACTCATCTAAGATAGTCTAAATGTACATTTTATTTGGAGGTTGAGTTTGACATATTGTCCTCAGTGTCTATTCATGATAAAACAGCATTGACACACACAGACTGGAAATGGAAGCACCAATGGCCATATTTACCTTATTGTCTCGTTTGCAGTAATAGCATATTTTTTGGCAAGACATTAAGACGATTTTCATATTTATCTTGAAAAACACATTAAAATACCTACATATCCTTGTTAAAGGCAAAAACAAACATTGAAATTGCTGAATGAACCTTTAACATATCAAATATTTCCCTGACCCAAACATCAGCTGGACAGTGAAGCCATAATGGTAGCAGTTCAAATCATTTTGTCCTGAGCACATTTTTAGACAGTGCTCTTGGAATAGTGCATTTTCACGCGCAGCCACAATCTATCCTCATAATACAAACACTATCTACGTATGGATACGGATTGTTACACGTTCTATATTTTAATGCTGCTGGATTTGAGTGGTATTGTCTTTGTCACCTCCACGGCGCTGAGCTGTGCCTCCTCTGAGCTGCAGGGGACGCTGTTGAGCCGGCAGCAGCTGGGTGGGAGGTCGCCTCTGTTCTGCTCTTCAAACTGGGAGCCCACAAAGTCTGTATAGTTGGTAAAACCGCAGCAGTTCAGCTAAGAGACGGATGCACAAAGAAAAACACACAGTTATCATTTTGGCACAAAGAGCAAACACTTACGCTAACACACATAGCGTAGAAAACACTTATATGCACAATAACTAGGGAAAAGGAAAGAACTTCATGGATATTGATATATTATTATCTAGAAAGTATCCATAATCAAGTATTCTTGTATTTTACTTCATGGATTAAGCAAAACAATGTTAATGGCTTTATCTAATAGCCTGAATTCAGTTCATTGAGTTCTGCTCTTCTATTTCTTTGCTGCTGGGTACTGTTTGGTTGTGTCCATTGCTTTACCATAGCTTTCAGAACAGATTGGTGAATTCTATGTGTCTTGTCTAAATGTCTTTTTCATTTACAGACTGTGGCTTTCTTTGTCATAAGGAAATGAAAGAACAGAGAAATAATGCAAGTGTTTGCAATGGGAAGCACCAGAGCTTGACAATAGTATTAGAGCCGCAGCAGTTTATGGGTTTCTGCTATTGTTAAGCTAGGATCACAAGGCATCACTGAGTTTAAAATGTTCTTTTTCAATTGGCAAGGTGAGGTAAAGTAAGAGATTTAACCTCACTGAGATTACACTAACTGTGACAAAGAACTGGTAAATAGTACCACATACAATGTAGCGGTGCTCTCACAAACACAGGAATATTTCCATCTAAAATCCCCTGCAGATACATTATAATATTTTCAAAAGCCTGCAGACTCGGTAAATAAACCTTACATCACAGCTTTTGTTAGCACTCGGTTCAGGATGTTACCTTTGCAATTTCACCGCAGGCAGTTTATTTACGCTCTTTTGCAATTTTGAATCTAGACTAGGGAAGACACTGGAGACTAATACTGTTCATTATTCAGTATAATTCATTAGTTGTTATAGATTACATAGAGATTAGTTAAATATCCAATTCAACAACGGAGCACAGAGCAATCCTTCCCTTGTAAATGTGCCCTGTGTAATAAAGGGCAATAAGAACAAAGAGACTGAAGAAGTACAATATAAGTACAATGTATAATATAAAAAATGTAAATATTATAAATATAATAATATGTAGACTCTGGTTTTGCATTTGTCTTTTGTGCGTGTCTGTTGTAAGCCTACACCAAAACTTAGCTCTAATCATTTTGAGGTTAGTTTCCCATCAGTTTGGGCATTTCAGGGAATGCAACCAGTGGGTGGAGAGATAAACTGATGGTTTCTAAAGCAATGAGCAACAAGAGGCTGAGCTGTACTCCACTTCCCTGTCAACCATGGCACTGAGTGCATTCATGTTTTTATAAAATGGCAGTAACACACCATGGGTGCAAATGTTCAGCAAATCTTTAGGGAATAATGTTTTGTCATGTCTTGAGCAGTAGTGGTAAATGAAGTGGTTGTTAAGCAACCCATAAGTAGCTCGTTAATATTTCAATTAACTGCTCTATGTCATAGGTGTGTGTTTATCGGGCATTTTACAAGAGCTTGGAGTGTGACTCAGCCAATCAGAACGAACTATTTTTATAATATGCTTTTTCCATCCAGGTTACAAGGTTGGTTTTGTTTTAACTTGTGCTACGTATCTTTGTTCCTCCTTAAATCACATTATTATCACACTATTATAATATATATTATGTTGTATGCGCACTTATGTTAAAATAGTTTGATTTAATACGTTTTAGACTTCCTTTAGACCGTCATAGACTATTTACCTCTGTCATGGTGGTGTTCCAGAGCTTGGTGACCACAGGATCACTGCCATACTGCTCTTTCAAAGCAGGGGTTGCCCATGCTTTTAGGATCCCCTCAGCCTGGAGGAAAACACACACACACACACACACACACACACATTGTAGAGCATAAATACACACAAGTGCACAGAATGCCATTCAGCTTTTGCTGTCAAGGTCCACT
>CABFOQ010021775.1:24404-64030 GCA_900660455.1 Gephyroberyx darwinii | reverse complement strand
AGAGATACTTCTTCAGAAGGTTGAGGTGACGTACTAAGTCAGACCATCTGGATCGGGGGCCCAGCGTCAAATCTGATCAGGGGACCCAGAAATCTGATCTGGGGACCCAGAATTCTTAGCAGCACCCCTGTCATCAGGTAAGCATAAACTGAACTGACCTGGCTTGGCAGTGGGCAGCAGTCATCACAAAGTCCTCATTCAGAAGAAAGCCATCACAATAACTTATTTCATTGGATTGAAGCTGCTCCAAAAGCACCATGTAGGGCCTGCTATGTGGAACAGCCTCGTGGCCTCCAAAGATTTCCCCTGTGTGAACTGAAGAAACACCAGAATCAGAATCAAATTTATTGACCAAGTACATTTGCACATGCAAGGAATTTGACTTGGTGATGTTGGTGCATTAAAAAACTAAAAAACTAAAGGCAGACACAACAATCAAATAAATAATCAAAAAACAATCAAATAGTCACTCAATCAATATATACATATACACACATATAGATACATAATATATACAACATGGCATACATTCAACCTATAAGAATATGATCATCAAAGATGCCGTGTCTTCTATCTCTGATGAAAATGAGCAGATATATCCAATTGTACTGAATACATATATATCAGAAAATACTGCAGTTCCTCATGTGCTGTGGTGTGAGAGTGCATGCTACAGCAACCTGTGTGAAAAAATAGATGCAGCTGTAATACTCTACTTTAACTTACCTTGACCATCAAGAGTCAGCACAAGTACCAGCAGTACCAATTTATGTTGGATGTGCATGGTGAGATCAGAGTCCGGCTGAGCTACTGAAGATCAGTGGCACACATCACTCACTTTTTCAGTC
Organism: Gephyroberyx darwinii; assembly: GCA_900660455.1. Taxonomy (NCBI): domain Eukaryota; kingdom Metazoa; phylum Chordata; class Actinopteri; order Trachichthyiformes; family Trachichthyidae; genus Gephyroberyx; species Gephyroberyx darwinii. Next base: position 63,182 of record CABFOQ010021775.1, on the reverse strand, counting down.
TTATAACGGGTGTGAGAAGGAAGTATTCGTCTTTTGCAAGCGCCGCCACATCTTTTGGAAAAAAGCATTTGCAAAAGATGTGGCTCTGAGTCACGTGCATGAGAGGAAGGCTCATCTAACAACACCACTGATAATATCACCTTCAGAGCATGAGGCATGAGAAAAACAATTTTTTGCATGTTGCAATGTGTGGTGTAGTATTTCAGACAATGTTTAATTTAATAAGTGTATATGATGTCTTAATGCCAGCCGTCCTTACACAGAGAATTTACACACTTACTACATTGTTCATTTCAACTGGGATGAAAATATGCATGGGGTACCATGTGTAACCATATGCAAACACTGATGAAGTGACTTTTACTTAGAGTTCAGTCAGGAGCAAGTCTAGACTGTAATAATGCTTTTTTTTGCAAAGAGTGGACACTCTTTACATCACATTGCCCAAAAATATCTTTTCTGGATTTATATTCCCATGAATTTATATGAAAAGCCACTTCTGAACCATGTCTGTGACCACAGGTTGGCTTGTAATTGAGTCAACCGGTGCACCCTTGAGCATAAATCAGACCTGACTATTGGCCTGTGATATATATAAATTGGCCAGAATTTACCCACTGATGCCTCTGTGGTAACGGCACACAGCCTTGAAGATCTCTATTGCCATTCTCTGTTCAAAGCCATGGCTTTCTCAGAGGAGCCTCTATGTCTGTCGCATGGCCCCAGAGGTAACATTATTCTGATGTTATCACGTCATAAGATAGTGAATAAAAATAGAATTAGTTTGAAACCGTGGCTCATTGAACTTGAAGTGAAATGTGACCAGTGAGCTTCCAAAGGTATAAAGAAGTCATTAAATTCCCTTGGAGGGAAAAGGAGATCAATCAGTAGACTTTATTTTTATAAACCTGCGTTACAAAAAGTTCAAGAATATTTTGGTCAACCTTTTTCTTTCAAGCCACGAGCCAAAATCAAATAATTTCACTATTAGAGATATTTATGTATTGCATAAATCAAACAGAGTTCATAATGTCTGTTCATAGCTCGTGGGCTCCGTAGGCCTATTTGTTTTAGTTTGGCAAAAATAAAGCAGAAATTGACTTGAGAGGTACTGTCTGCTGTAGTGTATTGTATGTATGTATTTTATTATTTGAGAGATGAAAAGTGAATTTGGATTTAAAGTTATCCTTCTGACCAGTGAATGGATCAGATATTCATTCATTTTCTCACTCAATAAAAATATGTATTGAATATATATAGAAATATGTATCTAAAGGACATATGAGAGATATCTCACCAAAGTCTAAGAAAAGTGCAACCCAATAAAACCTGTTGCAAAGGATGTAAAACTCTCCATCTCATAGTCAAAATAGTGGTGTGGTTACAACCTATTGCCCTTGACTCACAGAGTAAGTGACCCAAAAAGCAAATAAACTGACCACACAGTACAGGTATGTCTGTAACATTGCTTCCTGAGTCTAGACGTAAGAATGCCCCCTCATACCTGAGCCACAAACGTTATTGTAATTGTTTTGAATGGTGCACAACAGGGTTTTGTGTGTCATTGCAGAAGGAAAAAGAGGTGGTGGGGGAGGAGGAGAAGGAAAAGAGTGAACAGGTTTTGGGATGTGAGCTCCTGGAGCCAAGGGCAGTAATGGGAATTACAGGAGGAGAGGCAGGGAGAAGCTGGCCTGGAAGCAGAGGGCCCTTACCGTTAGCCCATCACTTTTATGGGGACCACGGGGGCTGAGAGGACTGGCTGGTTTAGCCATTGGACACAACAACAAGGAAAGGGGGAAAGTAATAACAGCTATAAAAAGACCATCAATCACAGCGCAAATTACATGTTTATTAAGAAGAAAGGAAAATGACAACAATAAAACGGACAGAGAAACGGACATTCCTAGAGCAGTCACGATAGATCGGACCATCCACTTAACAGAAATCACATATGGGAACAGAGGTTTACGGCCCCTAAGCCACATAGATGTGTCACTGTCTGTGTTCAACAATTATCATGATATTAGGTGACTCATGTCTGTGCTCTTCTCACAAAATATCTATTTTGCACAAAGACAGTCAAAAGTAATTGTATATGTTCAACTTCATGCTCACATCACCCTTTAGTATATACGTTGTTCCCTCTAAAACCACTGGTTACTCTCAGGTGGTTCCATCAAGTCAATGGTCCACTGCAGTTGCATCCATTGACCTCAACTGGAATACTTCAACCTGACTGAAATGTATCAGAGAATAAAAAACATTTTTTCCCCAAAATAAAGCAAAATAGCATTCCAATTCAAATAGCTCTAACTGTGAGAACTTAATAGGAGCCTATATGATCAATGTGTGTGAATGTGGTTGTGTGGTGTGTGTACGTTCCTCTTTCTCTCTCTCTCTCTCTCTCTCTCTCTCTCTCTCTCTCTAAGTGCTGCAAGATTAAGGCTGACTAAGGCTGGTGTGGCCTGGGGTTCTGGAGGTGGATGTTGCCAAACAGAAGCACTTCCTGTCCACAAGAAAGGAAAGGACAAGTCTGGATTCCAAGACTGTAGCTCAACCTCAGCGATGAGAAGACGTGACCACTGTCAGGGGGAATAAGGCTGTGCCCAGAAAGAACTAGGACAGTATTCCCAAATGGTCTCTCTCTCTCTCTCTCTCTCTCTCTCTCTCTCTCTCTCTCTCTCTCTCTCACACACACACACACACACACACACATTAGCTAAAACCAATAAGGCAGTGGGGTTGAAGTATCCTCACAAGATGCATGCGACCTACTTCCATGAACTCACATTTTATCTCTCTTTATTGACAGTATCATTACTTTCAAGTGCTTTATATGGTGCAAAGGTTATGCTGTTAACCTGCCTCTGTTTCTCAAGGGTGGAAGTAACAAATTACCATTACTGTACTTGAGTAGATTCTTTGAGTACTTTTTGAATATTCTTTGTAGTCCGTAATTTTACTTTTAGAAATGTAGAAATGTTATTGAATAATGGGGATGGACATTTTCTGTTTTTTATTATCATAGATTGAATGATGACCCTGATTTCAAAATATTATTTTTTTAAATGCTCAATAGTCAAAATGAGTACATTTTAAATGAGCGTGAACTTTTTAATAACTTAAGCAAACACCAGTAGTTTTAATTACTACTGAGTAAAATTCAGTAAAATAAAGTACCTACTTAAGCAGAATTCCAGCAAGGTAACAGCATAGCTTTGTACTCTGTAATGGGTGCGATTTAAAATGTAGTGAAGTACAAGACTTTCCAACCTCCCTGCTGTTTATGCATGACCTTTGCTTGTTTTTCACCTTGTGCAAAGTTTTTCAGTGCATCACCTACTTCCAGTATTCTGTCAAGACTTTAAACTAGGTTAAGCTCATATCTTTACATCTACCACAGTGTTAAAATTGATTTGTGATCTGTGGTGTCAACAGTGAGGTTTTGCTAACTGCTCAAATGGAAACTGCTGAACACATAACACATTTCAGATATCTGATTACAACTTGAGCATTTCCTTCTTCAAGATAAAGAGCGTGGTAACACAAGCAGTTGTGTTTACTACAGAAATTCTTCTTCCAGATATTTACGATTTAAAAAATGTGATGAAATTTTAACTCTGCTTGACCACTTTTACAACTCAGTGTCACATTGAGGACATTGACATTTTTTCAAACATAATCATTCATTATTTTAGATGATGTACTACCAGAATATGAATGAATGAAGAGTTTCCTTCTAAAATGAGATGAAACACCTACCCTGCCAACGTCACTGATGGCATGAAAGAAGAGCTGATTATGGGTTATCAGATAGTTATTGCTTCCAAAATAGTTATGTTTTGAGGATATATAATCATCTGTGTTTTTGAAAATTTGAAAAATTTCAGGTAGCAACATTTTTCCAAAGTAAATGTTTAGAATTTAGTATTGAACCCCTTTAAATGGTGTCTCATGTCCGAATAAATACCTCAGTGTGGACATGCTACAGTTCATATGCACCATTCGAGAAGCAAGCCTGTGGCCGGAAGGTTGCTGGTTCAGTTGCTGGGAATATCTGGGTGGTGAAGGCGAAAGACTAATCATTTCCCCTCCCTCAACAACTACCATCAAGGGTCCCTTAAGCCAAGCACTTAACCCCCACCTTCTCCTGTTCAGTGGCCAACAGTAGAAGACTAGGCAGCTCCCAGGTGTAAAGCATTCTGTAGACAGGTGTTGCTGAAATCAGACCATGTGTGCGCAAAAAAAAAGTTTCCTGGAAAAATAGAGGTTAAACAAAATGAAACTGCATGAAACTGACAGATGAGACAGATGAAGCAGTTTGTCTTACCTTTCAGAACTTGCCTTGTTTTACTTGCCACCTATTTAGTGGAAAGTGGACATTCAATTCAGCCATAGTTTTTCTCACACAGAGCCCCATTATTATGGCCTCATTATATCTCAACCTTGTTAAGGACGAGCCAGGTTCATTACAATGTTTATGGCAGAAATTCAAATACCCTTTCCTTCAGCAGATCTTAAAATGATATGAACAGGCTAGGTTTGACTTCAAACGCATCATTATGACTTATGCCTAATCAGGGCCTACTTCTAGTAGTATCAGTACACAGTGGCTGGCAAGTAGCAGCCCTACCTGCCCTGTCCAGGCCAGGTCCTGCCAGCTGAGACCACAAGATGTCTGCCGGTCATCGTGACAACAGCCAGAGGTGTCCAAGGTGCTGAGAGGGTATCAGATGATGCCCTGCACCCATTTATTTTAAGTCTGAATAAATAACAATTCATGCTAAAGGTCTATGATAGCTATGATAATATTTCCACAGCTGGAAATGTGGAGCTACCCAGATAGCTAGAGCTGAGTCTTGATGTCCTGAGAGATACTGCAATAAGAGTGGGAAGGGGAAAACAGTCTCAGGTGCACCTGTGATTTCAATAAGATGATGCCTTCCAAGTCAGGCCTTTGTTTATACTGAATTGAATTTAGATGTGTGCAGTTCAAATGAGCTCTGACAGACAGTGCATAATGAAAACATCAAATAAATTGGAAAAGGATCTAGAAATGAAGAGTAATTTTCATTTTGGATAGTAGCTCCAATGACTAGACCTACTGTCAGTCACTGCATTTTTGTGTCTCCATGGTGCAGCTTTCACCTCAACTAATGACTGACAGATTTGAATTTCAGCACCTCACCGCAAAGCTTACATTTCACCACACACTTGCTGCTGTGAGTTGTTAAGTATGAGGGTTTCATTTAATAACACCATACCACACATCCATTTAAAAAAAAAAAAGAAAATTGCTACATGAAATTCATCAATCTTTGTCAATCTTTGATAACTGATGAACTCTTAGGATGGCTCACAGCTTCAATAAAACCCCATAATGTGCTTTGCTTAATGCCAGCAAGAACGTATAGTGGATATCTGATTTTGTAATGAGATTCATATGATAATATGTGTATGTGCAATATATGCAATATATTGCACATATGTGAAATATGAAAAACGTGTTCTTGGTGAACTTCTTTCTGTGAGAAAGTGTCCATACTTCCAAAAACTTATCTCCATGGCAAAGAAAACAATAGCTCTATGAAGAAAACATCTGTTTGCAAAAAACATGCAGCCTGTGAGAATGTGTGTGTGTGTGTGTGTGTGTGTGCGTGCGTGTGTATTTGTGAAGGTGTGCTGGCCTATAATCCACAGATCGTTGACATTGGATAGTCAAACAATATCTACAGTTCGCTTAGACGATGGACTCATTGCTCTCTGAAAACACTCTGAAAAGACTGATGCAGCTCTTGGCCTCTCATCTTACAGTCCTGCCACATTAACCAATTGAGAGAGTTCGCAATTGGATTACAATGAGATCTTCAACCATATGATTCAAACCTTTGGCACTAAAAGGCTGTACTGAGATGGATGGAATATATGGGGCCTCAAGTCATTTTTTTTAACTCTCTTACTGCTGCATTTAGTGAAGAATGAAATTCTCAAGCAGCTAAGCTCCAGCAGAACATATGAGCTGGTTCATCCCCATCCCCATGCTCTATCTATTTCCAATTCATAAAACATAAAACTCCAATAAGATAGGCATCCCGCAGAGCTATACCGCAAAGGAACTACATCAGGGGCACATCTTTAATTTCCCCTATCTGTCCCTACATACATCACAGCTGGTCAGAGTGGTTGTGCAACTGTGCGCTTACCCAATGACAATACTGATCTAAACAACTCAATAAAAATATGAATAGTCAGATGATTAATGATCACATGAAATTAACTAAGAAAACCACAGCCGCAGTCTTCCTGCCAAAATTGAGCCTGTACTGAAGTTACATGCCAGGCTAAAAGGAGAGAGAAAAGAGGGACAAATGATTTGTCTGAGCCTTGAAGGACATAAATTATGTCAGCCCTATGGATGTTTTTCTGTTCTGCTTGAATCATTTCAATCCAAAAAACATATGGTGTCTATCCGCTTTAGACATGGGATTCATATTTAGATGTATCAGGTTTACACCAATATAATAAGAGGATGGGAATTTTCTTCTCTCTCTTCTTTTTCATTTTTTAAAAAATGAAACTTTTCCAAAAGGTTTCAACTGATTTTCTGTGAGAAAAGATGGTGATACCAGTAGCTAAAAGCTTTTAGCGTCTTAAATTTTGCAATTTATAAGGTTTGTGTTCACTTTGTGTTCACACAGGAATTGTATGTCGGCCTGTGCTAGCAAACCCACAACTTTTAGCAACCTCACATCCTGTTGCTTGAGAATGTACAGATTGATAAAGTGATAAAGGAGGCTGGGCAGTCAAAAAGTTTCACATTCAAATATTCACACACAAGACAATGGTAATAGCTGGACAGCTGTCTTAGCTCTTATTCCTTGTCAACACTCACAGACAGACAGACAGACACGCACACACACCACATAAAGGGGTAAGAAACAGAATCCGTTTAGGTCAGGCCTGACTGAAAGATACAGACCCTCAGGGAGTCATGGGATATAGACCCAGGGTGAAAAGTCCCTCTCTCACACACACACACACACACATATACAGAGAATACCTTAGCAGAGTACAGTGTCTCTTCATCACTCCGTCTGTCTGAGCAGACAGATTTGGTATTCTGACCACAGAGAGGGGCTTTGGAAGAAAATTGTGTCGGTAAAACAGAGTGGAAACAAAAACAGACCTTTGAAAGGGTATTGTATAGGTTTTCACTGTGGTGCTAAGGAGGTCTGTAAGTAGGCAACACAAGACTCTAATACATCAGTCCTTTTCACGGAGGGCAGAATAAGGGTCAGATGTAATTAATAGGTATCGTAAGCTGATACCTATATTTAGACATTTCCATGAGGGGGATGATTGAAGATCCAGATGTGGTTGTTAGTCCTAGTTAGAACAATGTCATATTGGGTCACGGAATCCGCCATGGAGCTTGTTCAGTGCAGGATCCATTTCTATGGCGGGCTTAGTGAGCTGAAATGTATTTTTTTTCTCTGCCTAGCTGTGCAGTGAGAAGGGCAGAATTGGAAAAGTCATCATTAAGAAAGACAAGTTTCCCAATGTCATGCGGGGTGACAGGTAGCCTCTCACCTTGATTCACTGAGCCACGACATGTTACACTCAACTGCCTCTGAAGAACTAAATTGAATTTCACAGGACAATGTCATCATATTGTATCATTTTTTTCATTTCTGCTTCTGGTTGCTTTGTCAACATTTTTTCAAGATAAACCCAATTAAATATGCCCGTCAATATTCACTGTATTATTGCATTATTCTTTTGAAAAGTAAATGACGTGTGTGTGCGGGGGGCATATGTGCGTTTGCATGTGCATGTAAGAGGGCCCACAAAATTAGGTTATTGACTATGTATCTATTTTCATTTCCTAAGAGGAGATATGAACTGATATGAGTTATGAGTTCCCGTCTTCCATTTTCCTCTCAAGGTTTCCTCACCACATTGTGCAATGCAGGTTTTACAAAAATATTCAATATCACTTGCTGAGAAATATGCACCATCTGTATGTGCAAACCAAACTTCCTCCAATGCAATGTGGATTTTATTTTATTAGGACTCGGCTTCTCCGTGGCCAATTCCCCAGGGTTCACCTTTACACATGAAACCTTGAATAGAATGGTCCCACCAGAGGGAGGAGGGACCCAGTAAGGAGACACTGGTATTCTGGGTATTTGGCAGTCACTGAGAGAAGAAAGGCAGGTATTTGGATACAGAGTGAACCAACAGGAGGATAGCGGATAGAGAGGATGAGAGAACAATAGAGAGTGAATCTTTAGAGCGGCTTCCTTGGGGTGGGAGAAGAGTCAGACAGTCTGTGTTTGTCATTATAGGAGCTTTTTCAATGGAGAAAACAGATTTTTATCTGACGATTCCCTCAGAGAACAGCTGTGATAGGGGAGGAGGAAGAATCTGTGTGTGTGTGTGTGTGTGTGTGTGTGTGTGTGGTGGTACACATAACTGTTTGTTTCATTACAGACGGTAGGGGGAGGGAGTGGGGGAGGACGAGATCGAGGCTTCGTTGTGGTTCGGTAGTGGCAGGTAGGGCTCCTGGGGAGACACACAGAGGATGAGAAGCAGAGGGATGGCTGGGGTTCGATACACTTCCGTGGCCTTTTGTCCAAGATCCAATTCGTTGTCATGTCCGTTCTCAGTGGGTTGGGATTCCAGGGTTCACAGTCCGTCTTTGTCCAATTTATAACGGGGGTCACACACAGCACAATCAGCATCAAAACACTTCCTACTCCTCTTCGTACCATCTCAGAGATCTGATTTTGCACTCCTACTTGGAACCACTTTCCTCTCTACTGTCTCTTGGATTCTGTGGCATTTTAAAGGGGCTGTTCTCAGGTAACGTGCTGATGTGGTACAGCTGTGTTTCCCCCAGGACCTGAGGAGTTGGCAGTGGTGATATTGCTGCTCTACCACGATGCCTAATGTACGATGTAAGTTACCTTGACCAAGGTGAGGACCCGACTCACCACAGTGTGTGTGTGTGTGTGTCATCCATTGGGGGGGCGAGTGGGTGTATGTGTGCGTGCATACATGCCTATGTGTACGTGTAAGCACACATGGGTACATGCTTTTGTGTCTGCGTCTATGTATCGTTTTGTTTTGATAGTGAGAACACAGCAAAAAGACCACCCTCACTACCACAAATACCAGAGTTTCCTGCTAGCATTTGATTGAAGGTTGTAGTTACTACGATAACACTATAATAAGCCTCTCTGTACAGTGTTGACCATGCACCATAATAATCCAGTATTGGTTTTCCAGAAATTAGCTACACTCATTAGTCATAGTTGTTTACTTGATGGGGAGTAGTCAATAGCTTTTCTGGCCACTTGCCTGACAACTGTTCTAGTTTTGTTTTTGTTTTTTACATCAAAGCTTGCCTGCCCTTCCTGCGCATGATCTGGTGATTGAACGTAATGACATCAGCAGTTCAGTAGCTTTCATAATGACTATATTTCATAATGCTATATTTCACTGTCACACCTGCTGCTAGCTGACCCAGCTCTGACTCCATTTGGTTGGTAAATCAGGGCCATTTAGCGTGACTGTTCATAGGATGATGCGATGGGAGATGGAACGGTGAGGGGATGGGATACTGACATACATGCTTTATAGTGGGTATCTCATTCCAACACAAAGAAACTGTTTCTAATTTCTAACACTGACGCTGGTCTGCTGCCTGCTCACCTTCTCCCACTAGGACAATGACATCTCTTGTGAGTTAAACTAGACAGTGCTGTGTTTAGACAAGACAAGTCTAAATACTGAATGTTCCTCAGTTCCCCTCAAATACAGGGTTGATGATGATGATGACAGTATTATGGGTCAAAAGTGACAAAACTCAAGAGAAGCAATCCTTCAACTGTATGACTAATATCTTAGATATGACCAAACCTCTGAGAGAAAACGACAAGTAGTTACAGACTTCTTATGGAGACACAGGCGTTAGTTTAGATTAGGTTAGGCTTCATGTCTCGTTGGTATCACGTGATCAGTTTGGTGTCAGGCTGCTGTTGTCTTACGCAAGTCAAATGTTAGATGCAGGTCTGCTCTAGACTTTTGGCACTAATGACCCCTCATGTGACAGTGGGTTCCCGGGTTTGCTGCTTCTCTTGATCTGAGCGTGATCTGTGGTGACATCTGGAGGACCCTGGAGAGGGAGAGAGGCCTGGCCCAATAGATAAGTTTAAATCCTAAACTTTGAACTTCCGGCTTCTTGTGGTGATAGGCAAGTGGTGGGGCTGTGGGAGGATGACACTATCTTATCTGGAGGATCTAGAGGCTCATGTAACCAGTTATAGTGACACACATCCACTTACTCGTAGTTAGAAGTGACAGGCCTGGGCAGCCTTCACAGTGAGCACGGAGGAAAGACTGGTATCCCTTTGTCAGCCCTTTTATTGCCACTCCAAATAAACTCATTTTGAGACCTTGAATTGAATCAGTGTGTCTGTGTAGTTGGGAACCAGAATATTAACTGTCCTTTGTTTCTAGAGTAGCCTATTGGGTGGCATAGCTTCCACCCTTTGACATTTCCTTGAGATAAATTACTAGACCCATGGTGCTGTAACAGTACTAGGCCCTTCAGATTCCAGTCAGCAAATTTAAAATGTAAATGTATTATTATGAGGAAAAAGAAATGGCTTTGGGGTCAGGTGCTGTTTGTGGAAGTGGATCAACTGAATTATTGTGGCTAGTCATTTTGGTCTAGTGAAGGATAGCCACTACAGGCATTTTGATTCCCTTTGTTCATGACTTCTCTTCCATTTAAAGTCCAAAGCTGTAACCAAGTAAAGCATGTTTTTTTAGTGGTGAGACAGAAGCATCCATTCATATTTTATAGAGCTCATCAGAGAAATATGTTTTTTTGACTGAAACGCCTCACACTCAAGAGGAGAGCCCTATGACCTCTGGAAAGGAAGCATTGTTTCATTTTATTTTGAAATACTTGTTTTTGAGAAGGGGTTAAAGGGTGAACAATAACCTGTTCTGCTACAATGATTCATGTCTCTTGAAACTTTTGGCCTTTGGCAGCAGCCCCAGTATGATATTCCTTCTAAAGAAAGGGTTTTTTCATATTACAGATCACTCATGAGCTGGCAACAATTTATGAAATAAATACGCCTGGGGCTGAGTTAAGTTAGTGAGCATATTGGAGAGCATAGGAGAATATTGGTATGGTCAGAGGCAAGAGTGGTGATTGATTCACAAACAATTATATCATCCTGGACTCCTTTTTAGGTAATTTTAGATTATTTGCAAGTATATTTTTCTACCAATTCACAAGATATGCGCACAGATGCACATCATTACAAAAGATTTCCTTTGGGAAGTTTGTGACTCACAAATTCTACTGTACTGCACATTGGATGGCAGAAGCAAAATGAAAGGAAATCTCACGCTACAGACACTAATGATTTTAACTGCTGGCACTGATGGCATGCTCTCAGCTGAACAGTCTGCAGTATATCTGTGATACATCCATGAGTCGAGGCACTGAGATCAACAGCCAAAAAGAGACATTTTTACATTTTTAGTAGGTGTCTTTGAAGGATCACTTCAACTGGCCCTTCATCGCTTGTGAATTTCCACCAACATGAGTTACAGATAATCATCATGTGACTCATTACAGCATCACCAATGATCAGGCTTCTCAGCAGTTTGGTGATTTAACAGACACTCTATACAGCTATCAGCATCTTTGATCTTTGTTCTATACATGAACTTATAATTTAGGCTATCTTTGTGTCTACATACACCCGTTAAGTACACACATAGAATTGTATGTTAAATTAATATAGAATTGTAATTCAAAATAATTGTATGTACAGATTCAGCAAACTCATAGGAATTCAACTTCAATTACTTGAATATTGAAAAAGAAAGCATGTTTGTCGCTGACAGACATGAGCATAGCGGATATTTTATACCATCCACATTTGTTTAAGTCATTTGCTCATTTGTTCTTTTCCATCCTTCCACAACTTAACCCTCCAAAAAAGTAGAAGAATGAGAAGTACAAGGCCATGTTAAGTGTCAGAACAGCTGCAGCAATTATCTACGGTCCAACCCGAGCGCTGAACATAGATGAATAGTAGAGAAATTCAACTTCAAAACCTGAGGTGTCCCTTGCCTGGAGCTGCACTTGTATGATTCATCTTCTTTGTTGAAGAAGTATAGATCGTAAACCACTATCTCTGCCTGAGACATCCTGAATATCATCCCTGATCATCTCTTGTTCTTTGAGGGATCATGTTTAACACTGATAGATGTTGGGATGCTCGGCAGACTGGAAACAGGGGGACTGAGTTATTTGATTCCATTACCCACAGTTTCCTACGACAGTACTGAAGTGGACCCTGCCTGGACCTTGGGCCCTCCAGGTCTGACATTGGAAAGACACTCAGCACCTCATTTAGCGCTGCACTGTGACTCTGCTGCCTCAGCTTTCTCAGAAGAATGGAAGACATGGAGGACTCTTCGGCCCAATATGCAGGCTATTCCAACCAGCCCTGAACTACTGCAAATGTTGTTTATGGGAAGATCTGACCTGATATGTGTATGTGCCAAAAAGCCATAACCTGAATTGGACCCAGTGGACAGGATGATGATGAGTGACATGTTGACAGCAACAGGGTTTCATCTAGCCGAGCTAGATGAAACCTGGATGAATCCTTCCCAGTGAGAAGTTATGGCTACTTGTCTGGCCCGGATAGCTCAGTCAGTAGAGCATGAGAGACTCAGGGGTTGTGGGTTTGAGCCCCACATAGTGTCAAAAGCGTCTGCTAAATGACTTTAATGTACGTGTGTTATTTGTCTGCTTTCTCACGTAGATGAACTCTACGATTTCACAACCACTTCCTTATCACACCATGATGTGACTGATATGCAGTTTAGTACATTGACTTATCACTGATTGGTGCATTTTGCAATCCAGACCTGCATTGCAACCAATTGTAACAGTTACAGAAGCATTTGCAAACAACATGGGGCAACACAAATAGTTTAGAGTTGCTAATATTACAGGAGAAAATTGCTCCTGCAATACTCTGCCTGGAGATGGCATAAAGACAGCCCACATGCTGGGTTTCACTCCATGAGACCTTTGTTTCTGAGTATTCACTTTCCCAGATGGAGGGGTCCCCCTCAAAACCCATCCCTCCCCCATAACTCTAACATGCTCTCATCGGCATAGAGGCTGCCTGCCTGGAGAGGCTGTGATGTGGTTAAACTGTGTGGGCCAAAGCAGATTTCATCCTCCCCTGCGTGGTCTCTCAAGTGGCCCTTGGTACAGCTCAGCTTACTTTCCTTGAATCCTTACTTTCAGTGTCACAAGCTAAAACACAAGATTGATCTGACATCTCCATGTTGGAGTGATTTTACCCATTGCTCGCCTCTCTCCTGCCTGCATATTATTGGAGGTCTGGCTGCTATGTTTGCTTCGTTATGCCGCCTTCCCCAGAGTGAGATCTATTGATACTGTAATGTTGTTCAGCCTGAGTGCATTGTTCTTTACTTCTGTTGGTCGCTTGAGCAAAATATGTTTCACAACCTTAAAATAAACAGTGTTGGTGGAGGGCGCCCTATGTAAGCTTCCCTACCAAATGTACTGGGGGCAAACTTGTTTCATAATCTCCAACAAGAGAAAGAGAGAACGATAGAAATGCGCACCCACACACGCACACATAATCACGCTCATACACTCTACATGCACAGTCTATTGTTAATTTTTGTTTACTTTGTGCGAGCAATAGGACTTGATTTAGCCTGATCTATCTAGCTCCAGGCTGTAATATGCCTTCTTTTGCAAGAGCCAGGAAGTGTTAATGTCCCTTGAAGAGTGCTGCTATGGGACACGTGCAGGTCACTGAGGCTTGGAGGGCTGACTTGGGGAGCTCTTGACGTGGTGCAGCAAGCTTGGGAGATGAACAGAAGTGTCCATGTGAGGAAGACTAGGAACTAGTTTGAGTTGGGGATGGAATCTGCAGCAGTCAGACTTACTGGTAGCAACAGACTGGAACAGGCTTAACACCTCTCCATGGGCCACTTTGAAATCCAATGTTCCAACAGCAGGCACCTTGCTGCCAAGAGACTAGCTCTCTGTTCCACTTCTTCCTCCCTCTCTCTCTCTTTCTCACACACGCACACACACACACCCTCCCTATCTCACCTTCTCTTCCTCTTTCCATCTTTCTCTCTCTCTTTCAGTTAATGTACTTCACAGAAACCTAACCAGTTCCTCAAGGCAAAGTGACATTAAGATGGGGAAAGTGACAAGTTTCATGTTTTAGGAATTAAGGAGGAGCAGAAGGCAATGTTTCACACGAGCCTGCCAAACGTTGGTTAGATGAGAACTTTTATGTTCCATCAGCAGTGTGTATTTGGAGCCACTGACATTATGAAGCTCATGAAATGTCATGTGGCATCGGTGCATGTAGTTAGTGGCTATATAACTTTTCTTTGCAGGTAATGGTTATATAGTGTACTAATAATCATGAACCAGCACTGATAAATAGTGCCCATCTAGCCTCATGCAGAAAGATTATTAGTAAATCAAAGTTTTCTGAGAATCCAACTCATTGCCCACACAATGCATCACCCATATTTCCTCCAGTCAACACAATATATCAACAGAACCCAACACAAACCACATGACACACCATAAAACCATCCTCATAGGCAGACAGAGGACTTCAAACCCCCCAACCAACCCCCACCCATCCCCGCCGGCTCCTTGTCTGCATTTTCAGATGGTGAATTCCTGCCTCCTTACTCCTCGGCCCCCACCTCCCCTCCCTGTCTGTCTGCTAGGCCCGGGAACAGCAGACAGAACCTTGGAGAACAAGGCGTATTGTGTCTGGATATAATCAGGAGTGAAGAGATGAAGAGAGGAATGTAGTATAGTCTGATCTCTCCTGCAGACCTGCATGCAGTGGAGGTGGATAGGGGAACACAGATCCCAGCAGGCTTTACAGAGAGTGACTCAGTTGCTTGATGTCATGCCTTTGCTGTCTCATAGGTACAATTAAATGAGGGTTAGAGAAGAGCAACATAACTTTTAGGATGCAGCAGGCATGCAGGTCAGGTGAGGTGCACTTTAATGCTTCAGTTTCAGCAATACCTCTGGGAGAATGGGTCTGAATCTCGCTCTCGGTCTCGCTTACATACTACCCCTGTCAAACTCTATTTTTTAGCAGTACGCCTCAGGCAATTATGCTGTATAGCATCACTTCAGATCACATTATTTTATCCTGTCAGTTTACAGGTCCAGGAACACAGCATGCTGCTCCACATTTCAACACTAATATTTCCACATGAGAAATTACATTGGTAAGTAAGATTAAGACTGTCAATGTGATTTTAGTGAAAGAGCTATGTTGACAGGTTGAGTAGGTAGATGGAGGAGATGTGGACAGAGAGAGGAGATAGGAAGTGTGTGTGTGTGTGTGTGTGTGTGTCACTTATATTTCAACACAGTCAATTGCACTGATATGATTAAACTAAAAAAGCCCAACCCCCTCTAGCATGACTGAGGAGAGAGACAAGGTTGTGTTTAGAATGGGATACTAGCATGCTGCATACTACATACTCAGGTGGCGAATCAGTTTATTATTATCGTTTACAGTGAAGTATACTCAAGCAGTACGTCGTATGACAGGGCTAAGCTAACTTGAAAATATGTTGTAGGCTGTTGTAGGCTGAACACAGTAAATCAACATTAGTTACTTCTACCAAATTCTCATGAAGTTTATCTCATTTAAAGTCAATATAAAAAATAGTGCAGTCACCATTTCTCCGTCCGTCAGTACAGGCTTGACGTACGAGGTTACATAACGAGAGACAGGACTGACAGACAGGGTGTAGGGGTGACTGAAGAAGAGGGCGGTAATACAACATGAAAATGGATGCAACCGCCAATAAACTA
This sequence comes from Gephyroberyx darwinii, assembly GCA_900660455.1. Taxonomy (NCBI): domain Eukaryota; kingdom Metazoa; phylum Chordata; class Actinopteri; order Trachichthyiformes; family Trachichthyidae; genus Gephyroberyx; species Gephyroberyx darwinii. Next base: position 47,227 of record CABFOQ010021775.1, on the reverse strand, counting down.
CAAGAAGAAGGTTATGTAGTGGCAATGCATTTTGGGGCATCTTGGTGCATTGACTAACATCCAGGCATTAAGTCACCATGCTACACACAACCTACGTACTTATTTGATGACACAAATAGTAGGTTAAGTGTGGATAGTATCCGATTTCGAACAAACCCAAGGTATTTTATACACTTTTCAACTCCTTTTCAAAGGCAGCTTGACAGGTGAGTAATATTAAGTTGAAATCAGCAGCATGTAAGAGCTTTAAAAGAGGTCTGACAAACATCACTTTTACATTCAAAGCAACATGAGCCAACTAACAGAGATCCAAAGAGGCCAACTAGTCATTGACTGAAATTGCTTGAGCATTAATCAACAAAAACTGTAGAATTATTTAATATGGCAACATCGTCAATGAGGACACTTAACAGGATAGTTGCTAAACACCACAAAACTACAGCCTCCGAAATAACCACAGAATTGAATCAACACCTCGGACAGTCTCAACAAAATCATTGTCGTGAGCTTCACAAAGCCGGGCTTCTATTCAGAAACTGCTTATATAAACGAGGCCAATGCACAACGATGCATAACTGTATAAAAAGAGAACAAAACCTGGATCGCTGAGCAATGGAAAAAAGTAATATGGTTTGATAAGTCGTCTTTGATCCTTTTTCCAGACAGGTCTATGTTTGGAGAAAGCCAAAGGATGCCTTCAACCCGCAATATCAGTTGCCAGTTGTTAAACATGGCAGATCTATAATGGTATGGGCAGCCATCTCATGGGAGTTATTAGGTCTGATGATCGCGCTTCGTGGTTATAGAACAGACAAGGAATATGAGGACATTTTACTGGACCAGGTGGTGTAAATGCTGTTCCTTGTGATGTTCCCATATTCTGAGGTGATAATGCCCCATCCAAAAGCGTCCCATAGCCTCCCCAATCACCCGATCACATCACTGAACCTTTATGGGACGTTCTGTAGGGCCAAGTGCAAAGTACTGTAGATTTCCACCTTCATCGCTCAAAGAACTGGAGGCTTTCCTTCTTGAAGAGTGGTCCAATATCCCACTACACACAGTTTGGAACTAATGCCAAAGAGGACTGAAGCTGTTCTGAAGGCAAAGGGTGGCCTTACTCCTTATGAGGTACTTGATGTTCGTATTCAGTGAGGTGTTTTTATTATTTTGTCCCCATGTACCTAAGAATTTGAAACCAAAAAACTATGGTGTGAACTGCAGTTGAACCTTAATCAATGCTCTCTCTGAGGACCTGCTGTTGTTTTTCTCGCTACAGGAGGAGTTCAGTCCTGGGCTGAGTTTCCTGACCCATACCCAGAACATCAAGGTCTGGCTTAGTATTAGGAGTGACACAACATCAGGGTGGATATTTGCTCAATTTTCTTCTTAACGTCTCGCAGTTCTAGACCAGTGGTTCTCAAGCCAGTCCTCAAGGACCCCCTGTCCTGGAGGTTTTAACTCCAGCCTTACTCAGGCACACCTGAACTAATTGGAGGCTTCAGGTTTTCATGAAACTTCAAATGGATTGGGAACCACTGTTCTAGAGGACAGCAAATACCAAGCACACATAACAAAATAGTGTTGTCACATAGATGCCACTGGGGGCATTACATCATGATGTTACCTGAGCCATGAGACACTTGAATAACAAGATCTATTAGACCTAAGAGATTAGAGAGATAGACCTGAGATTTGTTATTTACTGAGCTAATGAAAACCATATGGGCTGGAGAGCTGGTCTTCCATCTAGCCTTGGCCGGTGAGTTAGTAGACTTTTGAGGGTGGTTGCTTGGTTGAGGACAATGTTTTGAGGAACAAGAGGAGGGTAATGATGGATGAGTTTGGGCTCCGCTAACAGCCAAATATCTCATCCGAGCCAGGCGTACACTGTCCAGTGGTAGGACTATTGCAAAGAAAAGCCTAAGAAATTTATGGACAATGCTATACTCTTGTGACCATTTTGGACTTTTTGCTTGCTCTCTGCAGCTCTATTTGTTTTTATTGTTTCCTTCCGGCCTGCTGATTCTGTTTTTCCATAATGCATCTTTTTCATTTCTGACATTACTTTCTTTGTCTCTGAAAACTGAAATCATTTGGTGCACAGTTCAGTTTAATTCAGGCACAATCTGTGCCTTTCCTTTTTTCACACTTTGACTTCACTCAGCTTGCCAAAGCCAAAGCAGAGCTTTGGACTGTTGCCTGTCAGTGTGCCAATGCCACCTCATACCAGCAGACTGTCCACTTGACTGTACAGCTTTATGGGTGACAGAAGGACAAGCATGCTCTTTGAGAATCCATGACCCATTTCATAACCTCAGAGCCCCACCTTCTTATAAGTACAGTGAAAGCTGGACAGCTTTGTTGAAAATAAATGCCTTTTGTAAGAAGTTGTGAAATTCCAATCTAATCTCAGTGGAGTGGAGTCTGTATACTGCATTACATAACAGTTCACATCAGCCTTGACAGGACAAAATCAGCTGCAAAAACAACGTGTCCTGCTTTTTTTAATGCTTTTTATTTACTGGGCATTTACATAGAAATGTTATGCTGAAATGTAATTAAATACTTACTCTACTAATGTTAGTCTACACAATGGGTAATAAGAAGCCAGACTGACTAAATTGAGGTACTCTAAGTGTCAGAGTTTTACCATTTGAAAAATATGTTGATTGAATGAAAAAGTAATGCATTATTATGATTTTGTATTATTCCCTTAGTACCACCACACTGGAAGCATATAGTAAACTGATGCTGAGCACTGGTATAAACTCTGGTCAAGACAGGACCAAACAGTGATGTAGTCTGTTAACAAAGGTCCATTCCTGCACAGAGAACAATACCACAACACTATAAGGGTGAATACAAGTCCTGACCCTAACATTCAAAACTGTTGGATGCCTCTTTAAACGGCCCTCAGACCTCATACATCTACCTAGCAGCTTCCTTGTAAAAGGCCAATGATATGGCCTGGAAACATAAGTAAGCCATAATGATAGCCTGTCTGCCAGTCTGCTTAGCCTATTAGCACACAGCATGTTCCTGGCTTCAGGTTTCTCTATGCTGACTTTCCTTTTCTCTCAATGGATCGACTTCCAAAGCACATTTGCTTTAGCTGGGGTCCAGTGAGGCAGAGTACTCTGACAAGAGGCAGTAGCATTCGCTCTTCCTGCTCACAGCACGTCTTCACAGCAGTATAGCTTTCCCCTGTCCTCACACCGCAGACTTATACATGAGTCAGTTTCTCAAAGTCGGGATCAGAACAAGCGGCCTCTGTTATGCATTGCTCCAGTCTAGACAGTCACTCACATAACTTATAGACTTATCCTGCCAGCACAATTACCACTATTGGCATAATAAAGAGATGGAGACAAAATGAATAAAGTTTAAAGAAACGCAGATTATTAAAAAAACTTTTTCGCTTTGCCAAGTGGGCAAATTTGTGGCTTGCACTTAAAAACTCAACCTCAATGCCTCTGGAAAAATCTGTTTTATGTATTGGTGATTAATAGAATTCCTTAATTTTCTTTGATCATAGATAGATGGTCGACATTCACAAACGCTCTATAAAAGCTGGCATCAGTAGCAAACTGACTGAGGCTCTGAGAAAAGTTGGAGGTCCTATCTTATGATGAAGTGTTATCTTTCTGAGGTTTTAATTACTGTATAAAGTTTATGTGTCCTTTCAGTCGACAAAAGCTCTGCAGACTTCATGTTTAAAATTGAATTATTTTATATGCAGCGAGTGATAACAACATGTAGTGATTTTAAGAGCAACAACTAAAACTTTGGCTGCGTTCGCAAACATTTTATAATACAATTAAGAAACTACACCGTGGAAAACTCAACCTAAAGACATCTCTCAGCCAAATACCTGTCTGGAGCAGAATGCTTTCCACCAACTTATGGAGTCTGCCATCTGAGGAAAATAACAGGCATTATAAATGATAATTGAGAAATGGTTTTGAACTATTTGATCACTACATAAAACCTAATGTTCCACATTTACCACACACTTGTGGTAGAGTACAATGTTCTGTTTTCTTAGCTGTACACAGCTGCAATAAACCGAACAGGCCACCAAGAAAGATTACAAAATGGTATATTTGCATTGAGTTTCATTGTTTGAAAATAAAACAGTGAGGTAATGTCGCAGACTGGTCCTGATCATAGAACAGGATAGGGCTAAGTAGGCTCTGTCATTGGGCCCAGTCACGATGAAAGTGAATGATCGGTGAAAGATGATTGGCCTTATTTGAAAACCTAGGTTTGTTTTGGCTGCTGCTTTAGTTAACATGAGAGTTTGTGGAGGATTGAAAGTTGCATGTATTTGTGTCCTCTTTCAAAACGTGATAAGCCAAAGCGTCTTTACACCTAACGAGGTTGTAAGGATTCACGTTGCTTATTTAATAATCTATGATAAACTATAAAGCTCCGTCTTTCAAAAAATGTCCACCTAAAATGACGACAAATAAAAGCAATGGAGCACCACACACCGACAGCATCCTGCAGTGAAGGGCAGGACGGAGGAAGCCTCCACATGGCTGATTGTCACAGCAGTCGGCGTGTTTACTATGGAATATTTTCACGGAGCAAATATTACGGCCAAATCCATTTGCACCGGCGAAAGAGAGCCCTGTAACGAGTAGCGGGACTTAGAAACCAGTTAATTTCGCTGTTATTTATGGCTTCTGGCTCTGGGAATGAAGAAGGAAGTACGGAAAGCGTCTCGTGGAGGCTCATAGGCCCAGCCTCGGAGCTTTCCAAGAAGCAGTGCCGGCTGATGTACTCCTCCCTCGGCTTCAACTCTGATGTCTGCCTCTTCTATGTGAAGGGGGAGTTTTTTGCCATGGATGCCCGTTGTTCTCACGCCGGTAAAGCCTCAACCTATCCAGATCAAAATCACGCGTTACTCCTATAGTCGCTTGATTAACCCTTCAGCTTACTATAAAGCGGAGGATAACGCACATCGTTGTTAGGAAAATTAAAGTAATGATTCCGCGGCAGTGAAAGCGTATATTTACCGTAATGGGAGTTAGAAATGATTCAGTGAGGAGTTCAAAACACTAAAAATGTCAATGGGTATTTTTTCCCCCATAATGGCCAAACAAGACATGTCAGCATCATGCCCCCTGCTGTCACATCGGCTTGTATTACTCCACTATTCAAGGATCACATCATCCTAAAAACAGGACAACTCCATGTATCGTTTTTCAGGACAAACTGTTATTGACCGTGTTCTTCCTGTGTCTGTCAGGCGGTCCTCTGTGTGATGGAGACATTGAGGAGGCTGCGGGGGTGCTGCAGGTCTTCTGCCCCTGGCATGACTATGACTTTAATCTCAGAACCGGGGCGTCAGGAACTGGGCTACAGGTCAGTCCAACCTTTGTTCATATGGCTTGGTGTAGGCTCCTGGCACCGTGAAATGATGACACCATGCCCCTCGTTATTTTCCAGACATGACTTTGTTTCATGAGATTCAAAAATAAACCTTGCCATATTGTCAGGTTTATTGCCATAAATTGAAACGGTCTCCGTGTGCTCAAGATAAAAACAGAACATGACATTCAGGTGCACACACACACACACACATATATATATATATATATATATACATGCACTGATATAATGCCAATTCTAACATACAGTAGTAAAATACATTAATCATTCAGACAAAGCATAAACTTCTAACAATGTCTGATTTAAAACAGACCTAGCATGAACATTTCAGCCCCTTTATTTAAGGTGATCCTTGGAAGATTTAGTTAGTCTACATCTGGGGGTTGACCTGTACACTCGCTTCCACTTGATGTAGGCCCAGTTCAACTGATGGACATCCCATGTGCAAAAAGACTGTAACAATGATATATGTGTTAATTTTGGCAAAGTTTTGTAAAAAAAAAAAATATGGTGTTAATATGTTTGTCTTATTGAGTAAAACATGTAGAAAACATGTTGATTCTAACATAATTATGCCTTTCATATACAGTGATGAATGGGAATATCATATATGTGTGTTTAACTATAACCAACATGTGTGGCTCATATGTGCCCCACTGCATCATGTGTGTAAGAACTAATTATTGCACAGTTACTGCCTCATTTATGTAAGTCAGCATATTAGAAATCAATAAGAATAACATAGATGGTTATGTGTCTAAATGCATTCACCTTACAATATAAGCCTTCTTTAAAAAGAGTAAGAATTTAGTACCAAACATCTCTGTATATGACACATACTTTTCTTATAAGATGTGTGTATGTTAGAGAACTACTGAATTCTAGTAGGAATTGTATATGCCAGTTCTGCATCTCATATTTATTTTATAAGCTTTTATACACCATTTGTAGTTCTTCTTGATTTTTACAGACCTTTTTCTTATAAGATAGCAAGAGAAATCAAACATCATCAGTCACAGTTACATGATGTTCTCGTTCAGTTCTATGATCAAGAGTAGAGACACATCTTTCTTGTCCTTTTCAATTGTTTGGATGAATGAATCAATGAACATGTGTTTTGATGTTTTATGTTTTCAACAATGAAAACAGTCCAAATAAGAGCTTCACTCTCCCATAAACATCTCATCCTCTTTTCCATTAATCAGTTTTTCATAAACTATTTAATTATTTCCTCTGTATATCAACCACGAGCCACTGAAATGAGAAACATGAAAAATGCTGCGGTGTATGAGCTCATAAAAGTCTCACACAGAGGAAATCTCACAGGAATATGATTGCATTTTCGTGATGCCAAATGAGGATTTGGGAGTTTGGAAATGTGTACAGAGGTTGTAGTGTATTACCATTTGAGTCCTAGGAGCCCCTGAGTGGGTTGATTTTGAATTTATTTGCTTAAATAATTAATTTTTAATTGGTGAAAAATTGAACATACTGCAAGCCTATCCTTACAGTAAGCAAATATAACAGCAGAAAGTTGTGCTGTGTGTGTGTATGTGCTGAGTTCTCACTGCTTATAGCTTAAGCAAGGTGGTGGTATGTTTCATCTCTATTTTTCCAGCTCTTAACATTTCTTTTGTTTCATGTGTTTGTCTGTTTTTAGCAACAAATATACGAAGTCAAGCTGGAGGCCGGCAGCGTGTATGTGAAGCACGGAAGTCCTCTCTCCTTACAGCCCTTCCCTGCACACCCGAAGAGCTGAACAGTCTGAGCATCCTCAAGCCCTTCGTGAGACCACCAATCCCCTGTCTATGGAGCGTCCTGCCTGTAGCAAGCCTACTTTGGCTATTTTTAAGATTTATTCCACGAAGCCAGGCCATCCGAAACATTCCAAAGCCTTATCTATCATTTTCACCAGACATTTTCCACTTGTATCACCTGGGAATGCTGTGAACCCAGGGCAGTATCAAGAGGATCGTCTGAAGAGGACGCGACGTCATTGAATTGTTTTGAGATGCCGGGTAGAGAACTATCACTGGCATTAAAAAGGAGAGCTGCAAGCTTCCTCACTTGACCCATCAGACAGTAGCAATTGGTTTACCTCTGTCCACCATAAAGTACATTCTTTTACTTTCCACAACCCATATTATAGAACCAAACAGCAGGGATTCAAAAAAAAATTCCAGCTTTTTTTTGAGACCTAGTTTTGGATAAAATGGCGTTATATCTGATGGAAACATGTAAGTGTTTTTCTTCCCCTCATTCTAGCTTTCACAGTACATCTATCCCTGACAACCTAAACTCTGGCCTTTACCTCACCAGGACTTTTGAAGTGAAATCCACTTACCTCATGAATCCAAATCCACCCAAGTGTATCTAAAAACAACAATCTCTCTGTCTTACTGTTGATCTAATTCCTGTGTAATATCCACATGCCTGCGTGATGATGAAATTGTTGCACTGTTTACTTGTTTGGAAAATGTTTCTGTTATTGGAATTTGGACGTAGACGAAAGTGCTCCTACATGAGATTACTCACATAAATACAATGTGTGAAAGCTAAAAAGCTGCAAAAATCTGTCTAGTATTTGCAGTGATGGAATATATATGCAGTCATAGTGAAGACCCTTGAGAGTGTTGTGGATGTGCTTTGGAGCTGGATTCGAAGTAATGGGAGTCATTGCATGTACAATGCACTAGTATTATAGTGTCTTGTAAATGCACTGAAAATGTACAAAGTATGGGTCAGTCTGAAGAAAGAGATGAACATTGGAGATGAGGAAAGACTTTGTAACATCAATATGATCCCTTAAGAAGACGTGGTCTTCAGCTGTAGATGTGATTCATTAGGTTTGGCATTTCTGAGTTCCAAACTGAGGTGAAGTTTATTGAAATAAGCAGGTTTTCTTTTTTTTGGACATAAAACCGTCCATTTATTTCAATTGAGAGATTCTGTTTTCCCTGCTTTTTGTGTTTCTAATGCGTGATTAAGTGAAGTTCCATACATGTGGCCTGATGTACTCCATAGTGTCACCATCTGAGTCCCTGCCAAATCTGCTGTCTGTATTTTACCTCGACCATTTCATAGTGGAAGTATAACGAGTATCACTTGGCCAGTATCAGACCTATCAAACAGTTCAGCAAGACTTGCCTTGGGCCTCAAACAGTTAAACTCACAAGCAAGTAGTCAAACCTGTTGAGTTGTGGCCTTGAATACATTTAGGCAGTTCTTCCAGTAACGTGTGTAGAAGTCTCCATCAGCATTTTTCTCCCCTCTTGGCTAGTGCACAGTTTGTCCCTTACTGACGCAATGGGACTGAAAAGACTGGTCAGCACGGCGTCAGAGAAGGTTCAGGACCTGAAATGCACTATTGACTCAAGGAAAATTTATTTTTTGTTGTTTTGTGTGTGTGTGTGTGTGTGTGTGTGTGCGCGTGTGCATATGCACCAATGTGCTGAAGTGTGTATTGTATGTTTAGATAGGCGTGTGTGTTCCTATTCCTCACTGGTGAGAACACTCACTACATTTTCTGTCCACTACATTTTCTGTCTGACACGCAGAGCCAGCCAAGAAGGTGTCAGTGAAAGTGTGGCTCACCTCTCTAGTTTCCACCCCCAACCCCCCTTACCTCCCCTGTTGTGCGACTTTATTACAATAATATTTCCATTGGCTCAAAATGTCTGTTGTGCACCCCAGGGACCGTGCTGTGTGCATTATAACTCATCTCCTGGAGGGTAATGGACACACACAATTGAGATGCATCCATAGTATGTTGGTAGAACAATCTGAATTTATGGTGTCCAGTATGCTGCACAGGCCAGGAGTGGTTTTCTCATCTTGGGAAGCCTGATACATCCAAATATTGTGGTGTTTATCTTATATTACATCCACAAGTTATTGTGAGGCATTAGGGGAACCAGCATTTGGTATTATATTTATTTAATATAATCTTGAAGTATTTTTTGGTTTTGTGGTACTATTTATATGGCACATATGCTAAACAAATGTACTTGCCATTCATACTGCATATGGCTCTTTTTTCATAGCACATTTTTATTTAAACTACCCATTGTTGGTTGTATTGTTGACATTCATTGTTGTAAATTGTGTTTATTGTTGTGAATTATGCAAAGTTGATAATTAAGATAATTATTTTTTTCTCTATAAAAGTTTTATTTAATTCCCAAATCATGGTATCATATATTTCAGTAACACTGTGGTTCAGTTGGGTGATTATAAAATACTTATTTGTCTCTCACGTACTCTGCAGTCATTACACATTTATGATTTTCCAACGTGTCCTTACATACATAAATCAAATCAGGACATAAAGTTCATCCAAAAGGTTTACAGAATTTTTTTTATTTACAGTTCCTTGGTTGCATATTTATAGTAGATTTCATACAATACACAATTTACACATTAAAACTTAATTCAGAGAGATAAAGAGATGGGCAACACCATGCAATAGTTAATGCTATATAAGGGTTTACAGAGCATTCTCAGGAGTCAATTTATATAATGCATTTATTGGAGCCCAGGGTGGCTTCCTGGAGCGCAGTGGCAAATATACAACTTGTAAATATTCACTTTTTATAGTCAATGACAATGGTGGAAAGGTCCAAGGATGACCTGGATAAGTTATGGTCTCCCTGAGGCCAGAAAGACAGTACAGAGAGAGGACTGATGAATCCGGTCATGCTAAAGGCACGCTGAAATCCTTGTGAGAACCTTGTGCTTTTGTATTTCTTTCTTAAATTATAATGTTAAACAGTGATAGCATTTTTTGGAATTTTGTGAGTGATAGTTAAAATAAGGTGACATTTTGAAAAGAAATGATCTTCACAGATACATTATTCTAATTTCAAACATTACATACACATTATACAAAATGCAAACCTAAGATAAGCCGATAAAACATCAGATTAACATTATTTTTTTCATCCCTTTTTTGAAGGAACAGTGAAAAACAAAATTTCACGAGATGATGTCCCACTAACTTGATGATCAACACTTTATATTTATAATACATTATAACCTGAAATCATTGAGCACAAAATCTTTTTGACATCAACATTTTGTTTTCATTAAAAAGGAATCTTAGCAATGTATTTGTTGTCTCTTGGATTTTCTTTCTCTTTCCAGATAATAGGACTTTTTTTTTTTAAGCTCCATTATTTATTTACTCCATTACTTATTTGATTCTAAGGACTTTGAAAATTATTCCATAACTCACTAAAACAAACATTCACAATTATTCTTTAATCTTCTTTGAAGTTCCTCCAAAGACAAAGGAACTGTTTGGATAGCTCAGTTACATTCTCATGCAAGGCCTTACATAATGGTTAACTTAGGCTATTAGTGTTACCTTGTCCTTCAAACTCCCCTGATAGCTTCTCATGAATACGCCAATTCTCCTGTCAAAGCATTCTCCTCCAAAAACCTGCATTCTTCCATGTGCAACCACTTTTGAAGCCTGAGATTCTGTAAGTGATGGGCTGTGAGGCCAAAGACCACTAATATTTTCCCTTTCTTTCTTCCCTTTTCCAAACAGCTCTCCCCCAAATTATCAGAATCCATCACTAGATAATCTTGTTCCTCTTTCTCTTGATGTCTCTGGTCTAACATTTCCTCCAGTTGCTCTACAGCTGTTGGGCCTCCCTAACTGACCTCACACACCATTGCATTTTAATAGGATTTATCTCACTCCACACCTGGATTCAATTATTGTCATCTTCCACACAGCTTGTATGCCATATCTGCAGCAGAAAGATGTTTGTTTTCATCTAGACATCTGAACTCTTTACTTGAGGAGGGCCCAACAGGCCTGTGATTAGAGAGGTCAATGTTTTGAGTTGGAGTATACTGTGAACAGTATGGAATGAGATTGTTATCTAAAGTGTTTTTAGGGCCAAGTACAAGTATAGAGTTACAGTATATGGTTTCCATTTACAGAACTTCACATAATCTTCGCCTCTTGTAGCACATGCAAAGCAATAAATCTGTTGCACATTGGAAATGAATGTAATTGAGTTGAAATGGAGAGTTGAAAACACCTTGACGACTGAGTTAACTTAACAGTCGGCTAAGGCTCTAGGCCATTTTGATCGTTAATATGTTTGACCACAGTTCTCTTGGGCTCATTTTATAGTTGTGCACTCAACATCCTTTGTATCCTGGAAATTAACTTGTTAGGCTGTTTGTGAAAGTCAGGGTCAAACTGTTAGTAGTTCTCAAGTGTACATGTAATTTCTTTCCTAATTAACAGCAGGCTGATATTTACTTGCCAGTCCTGCCTGGTTCCTCCACGGACCACAGTCACCCTCATTTGGGTTCGGATTAGTTCAGCTTGAGAAGCTTTCCCCATGGGTCTGTAGGGACGCAGACCCATTTTGGAGATAAACAAGTTTGAAACTATTATCAGAGGGCTTCTTCTTAATACCAGCTCCAATTAAAACAGTGCCTCCTACTCACTGCTGTAATGACAAATCACTAAGTAACATCTAAAGCTCGCAGGCAAAGTGGGGAAATACCCTTTCTCTAACAGTTTTTTAAAGTTCACTGAGTCAGAAATATACTTTCACACGAGGAGGATCTATGGAAATTGGTCCAGTAAATTCAGAGGTGTGTCAGCATTTAATCCTAGCTGCAGTATCATCAAGAATCATGCAACGGTTTGGGTCCATGAAGTGTAATCTCCACTGAGAGTTTAAGTTGAAAAGATTACAGTGTACTAATTGTAAAATCTACATGCAGCAAAATATTAAAAGGTTATTAGAGTTTGTGCAGCGTGGACACTGTAGAAAAATGATTACATAGCAGTTAAATTATTTTCTGAAAATCACTCAAATTCAAATAAATCCTATACAAGATCCCATACAAATACATAAGCCACGCTGCCTGCCACATTTACTAAGGGAGTTGCCTTCCTCTTTCACCAGCAGCACCCTTTCTCTACTATATTAGTTTGTCACATGCAATGATCTGCAAGGATTCTCAAGTTCAAATTTTACATGGTTATTGCACTTGAAGATACAAAGACTACAACATCACTACCACACCCAACAACAACAACAAAGTCAATTTAGCCTCTGAATTAGCCTCACTTATATTTTCTGAGTGGAGAAAGGGAGATACTGGGGAATGGAGCAATGTATGAAGTGAAGTCTTGTTGGATGAAGCGCTAATATGGAATGTGCAGAAGACAACAGGAAATTGTGTCATACCTTCTTTTATACCTTCTAATCTACTACCTTCTTTTTAGGTTACCTACCGCAGGATATGTTTAGTCTACTGGTGAGATCCGTTTTGTTAAGGGATGCTTGTCTTGGCAAAGGCCTTGGTCTTGCACATTCTAAGTAGGTGTGGGAGGAAGTTTGGCTGAATCACAGTTGGCAATGTGGCATGCTAATTAAAAAAAAGTTCAGAAGCATGACTGAAAAACGTCTTCTGTTCCATAGGCAGCATGTCTCACCCCACTGCACCCAGTGTGTCTCTCTTAAATATGCCTCCCCTTGGAGGAGAGAGTTTCCCAGTTTGTAGAAAAAGGGCTCAGTGTCTGCTGCAGACAACAAGGACCCCTTTTTTTCATCTCTCTGAACTTGAAGGGGAAGTATGAGTTCAATGGAAAGCAATGACCAATTATGAAGTGTTTGGGGCTTGGGGTGGCTTTTCAGTTCCTGTAGTTTTGGTGTTATGTCAAGCATTAAGAGACGTCAGCGAAAACACCACCATTAATGTGGAATGCCACAAATGAGAACTCTAAAAGTTACGTTCTCAAAAATTCATTTTTTTCATACAGAAAAACTTAAGCCAATTAAATAAATGTCCATCACCAAGTTAATACAAGCTAGTGATGCATGTCTTTTAGAAGGAATACATGAATACTATTATTTATTGCCAGACCCTTCAAGTAAGTCTAAGACTCATGAATATCTTCAATTTAATTGTGCTTGTTGGTTTTGCAGAATTGCTGTCTGTTTTGTTATTTTCATTGTCAGGAGGGAGTTCATATCCATCAACAACAGACTGACCAAGAATGACTTTTTCTTCCATGACTTGGATCTCAACTCAAGACCTAGAAATGAAAAGAAAATATTTTTTATTGTTATTGATATTACTATTACTAACACACTCTTTTTCTCTCTCTCTCTCTCTCTCTCTCTCTCTCTCTCTCTCTCTCTCTCTCTCTCTTTCTCTCTATCTCTCTCTCACACACATACACACTACTCACAGGGCGCCCTAGGTTTTAAGATTTGTCTCTGCGGCTATGTATATAGGTTATGATACATTCTCTTATCTCAACTTACCTCTCAGCAGATCTATTGGCGTTGTTGTGTGCGCCCTCTCCTTCTGGTTGTAGAGCTGACTCTGCGACTCTGGGCCCTGATCCTCTGCTCTGAAGGATAGGCCACCACCTGGGTGGATGTTCTCTGCACCTGCAGACCCTCCGACTCTCTCATGTCCCTGGCCATTTGAGACAGCGTCAGGCCCGGGTTGGTCTGGAGACGCTGGAAAAGGCTTTCCCTGCTAATTTTCTTCTCTGGGCAGCTGAAGGTCAGGGCCACTCCAGAGTCTGACTTCATCTCCCTGGAAAAACCATCTGAGGTGCCGTCAAAGCAGCGCCCAATTGCAATCTCCTTGGCGACCCTGGGATTCTGATCTGTGACTGTGTAGATGCCGTAGTTGTGTCCCAGAGGATCGACAGGGGCCAACATGGTAAATGCATGGGACTCGTTGTTTTGAACGACTGGTGGATGCTTGGTGAGATATTCTTGTAGAAGGCTGTTGGTGGTGATCTTACGACAGTTCCCCTGTGGAAGGACTGATATGAGCGATCTGTCCACCTGAGCTTGATCAAACAACATGCCGCTGCATTTGAACTCTAGACAGGCTGCTGAGGTGTTGGCCTCTCTCATGTCCCGGGTGCTGCGTATATCTCTAATGCCATAAAGCTTGCCTTTGGTCTCACGGTGTGTCCCTCCCATGTTCTTTGACCTGACCATCACCTCCTTCTGCCCATGGATCTTTACCTTGATGAAGCAGGCCCTGAACTCCTGAGGGTTAGGCCACCAGGAGAGGTAGTCTCCTGTCCAGGTCGTCAGATCATTCTCCTGGAAGGGAACAACATTATATTCATACTTGTCCTTTTCCACTCTGAAGAATCTGAAATGATTTGCATCAACAGGGGCATTCTCACAGTCTATTAAACTCTTATATGGATATATCGGCCCATTGGTCTCGTCAACATTATTTGGGTTAGGCTTTGCCAAGTTGATTCTGAAGGCTGTTTTCTTCAGGGCTGGATCCTCATGGTCTGAGCGCTGGTAGTCTATTTTATCCAAATATGGCTGAGACACTCCAATGATGTTTGGATTCATCTTAGGGGAGGAGGGAGCAGCCTCCAGTTCCTCCCCACCCATGATTCCTGTGACATAGGCTGTGTAGGCATCAGGCCTCTGTGCATCACAGAAAGCTGGTAAACAGGCCCCATTGGATCCAGTTATGACACTGTCAAAGCGCCCCCATGCCCTGGGATTAGAGGAGTAGCCAGGCTTGGGTTCCAGGTTTATCAAGGTGATCACAACGCCTTCCAGTTGTTCAGTGGAAAGGAACTTGTCAGTCATGTAGGCCCGGACTTTGACATAGCAGCGTCGGTTTTCAGGCACATCCAGATTGAAAAGCCTGCGTTCTCTGATCTCCATGTTGCCTATGAGGAATGTGCGCTCCTCTCGTTTGCTCCTTCCATGGCCACCAGTAGTTTTCTGGGTGTAGCTAAAGTCACTCTCCTCCTCCCAGACTCCTGTGTCTGGGTTTAAGGACCACAGTTTCATTTTGGGGATGTGCTCTTGCATTTTAACGTGTTGCGTGTCAAGAAGGACTTGGACTGCTCCAGCTCCAAGGACATCCTGGTTGGTCTCATCTCTGAAGTCAACAGAGAACATGCCATAGGTCCTCAGAGGGAGCATATCACCCGCCTCATCCACAAAGTTAAGGTCGCCAGGGGCTGCAGCAGCTGTGGTGATATTTCTAGGGTCGATGAATGTAACACTGGCTTTCACAGTTCCTTCATAGACCTCGCCATTTTCCTTATGGAAGGAATTGGGAGGAATAACTAGCTGACCTATGGGGTCCTCCCCTTTAATTTCCCCTAAGTCAATAGTGTTGGTCTCCCCTGCGTTGATATCAATTGGTGTCTGCTTGCGCATCACCTTCACATCATGGTAGATGGATCCACCCTTTTTGTCAAAAATGAACACTTTAGGAGTATCAATGAACTTCTGTGTGGGGTCCACAAAATTGACCACTAATCTCTTTGTGTCTGAGGTAATGTGTAATGTGAAACCTCCTTGGTATCCAGTGGTGCCCACTCTTTCTTTACCAATGTAGATGTGCCCAAAACGCAGAGGCTCATTATTGTCTGCTGTGACCACTCTGCCACGAACCAGCAGAGTAGGCTCCACACACTTCTTACAGCCGCACTGTGTCACAGCCCGGATAGGCAGCTTGTAGCTCCCACAGTCAATGGTCCGACTTTCCATACTTTGGACCCCACAGCAGAACCCAGCTCCATCCCTGCAGCGCATATCATAGTCCAGGGAGCCAGCACATTTGTTGTGCAGGCAGCGGCCAGCGTTGTAGTACATGGAGTCGGTCCCAGGTTGAACGCAATCGATCGGGAGTCTGATGAGGTGGGTCTCAGGGGTGGATTGGCATGCTGGTGTTCCTTTTGCTGTGGATTACAAGATTAATTTTAAGTTAGTGTTAAAGTTTATACTTACAAAACATAGGTGTAAATGTGATGCGTCATTTGATACGCATACAATATGCTATGTTGCTTTATGCCTGTATAAAAAATATAAGTTAAAAAATCAATGTGAACTCCCATCTTGACACTTTTTGCTTTCGTTGTACAAAAGAATACAAATATGCTATTTTGTACATACATTGATTTGAAAAGTCCAACTTCAGACATCCTAACTGTTCCTGAAAACCTCTTAAGCCGATTAGATTTTAAATATAAAAACATCACATGCTACAATGTAATTGCATGTTGCCTGATAACAAGTATACAGAATAAATAGCAACTTGTAAACTGTTGAGAATTTAATAAAATGTTGTTTCCCTGCTCTTTTCCCTGTATTTCAGTTTCTCTTTTGCGCACACCCATACACTCACACACACATACAATGTCTGCATGGCCTGAGAATACCTACGATTATCCAAGTTGGACTGCGAAAACATTCATGATGCAATTAGACATGAAGTTGAAGATTTATTTACTAATGATCCAGAACTGGGAAGAAAGAATTATTGTTCACCCAGACATTGGCAAAATAATTCATGTGCATGATATCATGGTTGGGTTTACAGTCCAGTATTCCTGTTAAACTCCCCATCTCCCAAATAAGTCGATAATTGCAGACAGATGGAGCCGCCTGATTTGCAAGAAATATCATTATCGCACAGCATGGCTTTACGGAGAACACCATGAATTTCCTTTGCGAATAAAACATTTAGCTGCAAGTCACCTGAATGAACAGGAGTTAACAAGCTTTCATGGGAAATCTAATTAAGCTGAATAAAAATGTGAAAAGAAATCACACTGGGCCCAAGGAGCAAGGCAGGTTTGTCATCCTGCTCTGAGGCCCATGCGGTGTTGTACTATTCATAGGGGGAGACATCTCATGCTATAATGACCCAGGTGGTGGGGGTTTCTGAAGAAGCCTGGTTGATTGCTTTAGCACACTCCCATGCAAACCCTTTTTTTTAAAATCTTTATCATGGCTAACAAGCACCTGGGGGATATAAGCAATGCGTATCTCTCCCACGCGGATATGGAAATGCTTACTTGTCTGACCGTCGACCAGGAGAGAGAAGCAAAGGGAACAGAATTTATTGACAATCTTGGATTTCACTTCAATACAGGGAGTTCTGGAGAGGTTTGGTTTTGGGTTTTACAGTGTCCGGGGCCATCTCTCACAGTAAGGAATCTGTGTTTAGAAAGCAGTAGTTTCAACCAATATAAACATTATAAAAACATACTGCTCCACATGCAGCCAGACTCTGGGAGCCCAGATATGTTATGTTCCTATCCTTTCATCCAATGAAACAGATAGTCCATTAGCTGACTTTTTTCTCTCTCTCATTCAATTCAAACACCACACGGTGGTGATGTTTGAATCCTGTCAACGTATAGACTTATGGCTTTCATGGATCACTTGGTTGGAGCTTAGTGCTGGCATTCCTATGAAAGTGTACATTCAATCTCCATGGCAGCTGCATTTTATATTATAAAATTCATTGTGTCTGTTTGCTTTTTTGTCAGTGGTTTCACTTCAAAGTTAACCTGTGTAGGATTTTCACTAAATATATCATTGTTGAATACATTACAATAACAACCACAGAGCCCCTGTGAGCTGTAGCCCCTGTGTGTCGCCTTTTATTGCCATAATTTATTACTGACCCTGATGGCAGAACATGGTACATAACTTACCAGTGTATCTACTGGAAGAGAGTTTTCTTATCAACTCTGAGAACACCCAACTCCCAAACCCTCCAACTCCCAATCACAAGTAGCTTCAAAACAATATATTAATAAGGTAATTCCTACACATCTTTAACCTAACTGAGTTTACTAACAGAACTACTTTCTTAGTATGAGACTCTATACTCTACATACCAATAACAGTAAGGAAGGCGGGAGATGACTTGATGCTGCCTGCGGGGCTGCTGGCTTTGCAGTGGTAATGTCCTGACTGCTCAGGCTGCAGGTCTCTCAGTACAAGGTCCTCTTCATACTTAAACACTTTCCTGTCCAGCAGAGTCCCGTTGTGGTACCTGGATGGAAGAAACAGAGACAAAGATAGAGAGAGAGCAGAGCTTGTCTGAGTCACACACAGCTCAACTCGGGTCCAAACTTTTGGTCCGCTACTTTTCCTCAGCTGTCATTTCTAATGTTAGCAGAAATGGGCAAAAATACACCAAAGTGTATCTTTCAAATTGCAAATACTTGCTCATCAAATGTATCAAAATAATTTGCGAGATAGACCAGAATTCAGAATCTGTATTTTTTTTTTATCCAAAATAAAGTGCATGAAATCTGAATTTGATAGTGGCTATTTTATTTCAGAAATAACTGTATTTTGAGTTTAATGCTTGCAAACGTTTATAGTTACAAATTACATCAGATTTTGTTTTTTAACTCAAATTACAAAATACAAATTACAAAAAAAAATTTTCAGATACCTTTAATAAAATTACTGCCCATCTCTGAAGTATGTCTGGGACTCTAAAAAGCTATGTTACCAGTAATATTTGTCAGGGGTTGGTGATCCTGTTGCCTTGCAGCACAACAGCGCACGTCCTCCCTCGTAACGCACTTTGTCCTCGGGGTGCTTCACAATGTATGGCTTTTCTGTAGAAAACAGGAGAAAGCAAACCCTCAAGACCTAACACAGACTGTTGTGAACGGCACCACGGGGTCTGCAGACCCCATAAAACTCAGTCAAGCCTTACACTTTAAACTTTATGTTTTATTGGTTAGGGAATTACTGTTTCAAATGCTACATAGGTGAAAACCCCTGTGTTTATTTGAGCTCCATGTTACTGAGTGTGTGTAATGTAAACAGTTCCTATGAGAATGAGTATCCTGATGATCATTAACATGGTCCTCCAGAGCCAGTTATTATCAAACCATCATGATGTAGTCTGGAGCGGAAACATTAGGCCTTCCAGCGTCTTCCTATATTGTTTTTGTGTCATTTTGTTATTTTGTTTCCTACTGTCTGGCTCTGGAGGACCGTGTTAATGATCATCAGGACACTAGGAACGTATTGCTGACATTATAAGTAACATACTGGACAGATAATGAAATAAATCACTGATGCACTTACCTAAAATAAACAATTAAACTATATTGTTTTTAGCTCAACTGAAAACAAATGTATTTAGTTATTATCTGTCTTAATGCTCTAAAGAACTTTATCTAAGGTTTATGCTCTTTTGTTCTCCTTGAGACTCACCAGCTGACTTGAGGACAGCCCGTACCCAGGATAACCCTGTGGTATTACTGGATGCGGAGATGGCGGCAGGGGCGAACTTCTCCTTCCTGATGGAGAGCAGGGTTGGGCTGGAGGAGCAGACCCCCAGGAGCCTGAACTGACCCTTGACATCTGTACGGGCACGGATGATCTTGGGCTGGCTGGCCAGTGCCACCCTGGCTCCCGCCACAGGTACACCAGTCACAGTGTAGACTTCTCCCTGCAGCATGTGGCCGTCACACAC
This sequence comes from Gephyroberyx darwinii, assembly GCA_900660455.1. Classification (NCBI taxonomy): domain Eukaryota; kingdom Metazoa; phylum Chordata; class Actinopteri; order Trachichthyiformes; family Trachichthyidae; genus Gephyroberyx; species Gephyroberyx darwinii. Next base: position 27,544 of record CABFOQ010021775.1, on the reverse strand, counting down.
ACAACGGCTGCAGTCCTCATTGGGATGACCCTCAGCACACACACGCTGACATTTGGCTTTATGTGAGGGAGAGAAAGGGAGAGAGAGACTTGAACACAGGCAGATAAAGACACAGATAAAGACGTTATTATGTGTTATTTACTTTCAACGTCAATTTGAATTCACATCTCTTCATATCGTCAGTGCCCTTCATCTTGGATGCCTCCTGCTGTACCTGGGCATGGGCTCTTCCCACATTTCTGTATTTCCACAGGTCGTCCAACACACTGCACTGTCAACGCGGTCCTCACACAGGTCCTCCTCCTAATCCTACGACCTCCACCACAGGTCACTGAACATGTCCCCCAACGACCCCATGGACTCCATTTGGCTAATCACACAGGAGAGGACAATACGAACGTTGTCATTCCAAAACAATATAAAGATTAGAAAGAAATGAAAATATTAACACTTACTCAAAATTATTGCTGGCATAAAAGTAAAGCGCATTACGTGTCTAGATGTCATGCATAGTGGGAGCCTGACAGCAACGCTCAGCGTGAAAAGTGTGACCTAGATTGTCATATATTTGCGGTTCCCCAATGCAACAGCTGGAGACAGGTGTGTCACTAGTTCCTCCATGGCAGAGAGAGGTGTAGGTGACAGCCCTGCATTGATCAAAGGCCGTAGAGCTCTACTCACATCAAATGTAGTCAATGAGAATGACAGATCATTGGATGAAGCTCACAGAAGAAAAGAGAAACGTTTAAAAAATTCTACACACTGCCGGTGGCTTGTTTCCCCAGCAAGCTCTTTTTGAATTTTTTAACAAAAGAATTGTTAATGGGGTCCTGGTGTTTCCATGACAGACCTTTTGGCCGTGGATAAATTACTCTGATCGTCCTAATAAGCAGATGACCGTGACAGGCTGTTTGATGTTGTAGCAAAGGTGCTGTCATTGCTGAGCGAAACTGAGAAATCAGTCTCAGCAGGGGGTTTTCAGCAAAAAAATCATTCAATATATTTGATCTATTGAAACAAATAAGGATATTCAACATCAGTGCTACACCAGCTGTGTATTGTTTGCCTGTGATACTTGTGATACTTTATTGATCCCTCCACAGTGAGGTCAGAGCTACAGAACAACACCCCTGAAGCTGGCACGTGTTACGTGCAATGTCATCTTGGATCTTCACCTGTGCATGGAGGGGTGCCACACTCCCTCCTCTCTGAATGGTGCCCCTGGCATGCCGGGACCAACAGGAGAGGTAGAGGCTGGGTGTTCACACATGACCTCTGGCGGACCTGGATGCCTACGTCGTTACAAACCGTGGTTGAACAGGGACCCCACTCACCCCAGTCGCTCCAATAGGCCTGGACTGAACACACACAATGAACAGCAGAGCATGACAACCTGAGCAGAAATGAAGGAGTCTTTAATGGTCCCTTGTTGATGAGCAGATTCATTTCACAGAAGGAAAATACGTGAATATGTTCTTTTCCATAGCAGAAAGTAAATGGCGTATAGAGAGATCGCTGTTGACTCTTCACTGTACCCAGTACTCACCGTAAGAGGCACAATGAGAATGTGTTCATGCACGTATTTGATTGCATTTCTATATGAATATTTATATCGTGAAGCGACAACTTGTGCAACTCGGAGCTGCTTTCATCGGAGCTACCTGGGGGACACTGAAAGCGGACATGGTAGTTGGAACAGATGCGACCGTGGGGCTGCTCCTTGTTGATGCACCAGAAGCCCTTCTCCAGGCTGGAGTGGACCACTTCCCCAGTCTCTGCTGCTGCCACCCAGTCAGTAGTGCGAGCCTCCATGGCTGTGGGCCGGACACAAACTCTCTCTCGGTAGTAGAAACGGATGGCCTCCAGGCGCTCGTAGTCTCCATTCCCCCCGGGATGGTCAATGTTGAACCAAGACGTCCACTCTGTCACGCCTGGAGGAACATGGAGGGTAGACATCGATAAAAACCACAAGGGTAGAGGGATTATTATTATTAATCAGGATTAAGACACAGAATGGAGAAGAAAAGAAAAACACGACTCAGGGCTCAGAACTAAGGGAGGGTGAAACAAGAGTGGAAGAAGGGGAAAGGGTCTGTTGTTGCTCTTACATGGAAGGAAGAAAATAGAGAAAGAACGGGGAAGGGTTACAAAGTTTAACAGATCTGCTACTGGCATTTGAGACTGAGTTCATACACCCCAGGGAGGTCTCTGCATTGTCCAGGTTCTTTCCAAACCCCCTGGCCTGACCGATGAGGCACGTTGTCTAGCGTTTTGTCTGCCACATGTTCTGAACTCACAGCAGCTCCAAGCGAGGGATGTGAGGAAATAGCAATATGTTAGCACAATGCTGATGGAGTATCTTTCTTTCACTGAGTAATGCATTTCTTCATTCTAACAATGCCTTGGGGGCACTTCAGGGTGTTCTGAGGTGATGTGTATGCATGGACGGCACACTTTCAAGGATATGTGCTGAAGACGGCGATCTGGAAGCGAACTAATACTGGCGCTCCTTGTTCAATTAAAAACAGTTGTTAAATCATCAAAAGCCAATACTTTTCAACTCCAAAATGATAGGAACAATTATTTCTAATTCCCTTTGCCTGTGGCCACATCACAGTGTGTGTTGGCTCTGATATTAACTATGACAGATGCATTGAATGATCAATCAGGTTGAACAGCTCTCCACTAAATTAAATGTTTCCACATTTCTGTTTCAGTGGATTCACTGATTTAATACACGCTACCTTCTCTGTTCTGAGGAAGTGGGTGTGGATCCAAATAATCCATATGGAAAGTCAGTTATAATTAGGCCATTGACTAAAGCCTGTGGCCTTGTGATATAGTCAACTTAAAGTGAATTCAATACTAAAATATCATCTGTTTTCCGACGGCCATCAGGCTCTCTTCCATACTGTCGTGGGTTTGCGCCTCACGCTGATGCTGTTTGCTTGTTTATGGTGTGTCTCTGTGTGGTACTGTACGCCATATACACGTTATAGATGACATTAATGAACCAGTGAATAGATGAATCAGTATAAATGTCACTGTTGTACAGTTCATTCAGCTGATGGATACAATACCTGTAGTTTGTGTGTCTGTTAATGTGTTGTGCGCCATTTTCCTGCTCCTGTCTGCCTGAC